>CM038679.1:222703800-222883913 GCA_021605205.1 Aegilops longissima
AAACTTTCGATATTGACATGGGTGTTACTATATTTTCTTATCCTTTTGGCTTATGGTCACTAAAGGACTTTTGTTATATGCTTTTAGTAGATTCATGCCATGCCTTTGTTTTCCATGATAAGTTCCTGTAACATGTTGTTTCATAGCTCTAAACATTGCAACTTGATGTTATTTACGCCAATGCACAAACTGTTATAAGTTGCAATCTTGCCATGTCATTTTGAGCATGTTCTAGTGATTTCGGAGATAGCTCAGTGTTCATGTTTTGCAATGCTTTACCTGTAGATCATGCCCATGCCTTTTGTTTTCATATTGTGGTGCTGTAGCATGTTGTTTTGATGCTTGCAATATGCCTAGTTGCTGTTTTGGACAGATTGTTGTCATATCTAGTATTGGGTGTATGTGTTGAACCGTTGCTCCGTTTTGAGTGTGTTCTATATGAAACTTGCTTGATTTTGCTTGTAGTTTCATATTATCATGTTGGATCTTTGTTTTGAGGTGTTTGCTTGATGTTTGTATGCATTTTCATCAATGCCATGCTTATCTTGTTTTGCTCATATCTTCTAGGCGTAGTCTCAATCTAATGAACTTTATATGTAACTTGACTAGAATTCCGTGTAGATCATTGTGGTGCATCTTAACTTGCTGTTTAAAAACTTGAACATAAAGTTATTCAGATCTGGACCAATTTCGAAATTTGCATGTGAGGACTTACCGAATGGTTCTATGTTGTTTCGGCCTCATTTAAACTTGCCTTGATGTGTTGTTCTTGTTTGCATCATCTCTTGCCATGAGTAGCTTCATGTAGCTTTGTCATGCATCATGCTTGTTTATGCATCATGCCTTGTTCATGTGTGGTGTGTTTACTATGTTGTGTGCTTTTTCTTGTTAGTTCCGTTTCTTGCGATCGTGAGGATTCGTTCGTCTCACGCTTGGTTCGGCTTCATCCGCTCATCTTCTTCATGGACTCGTTCTTCTTCCTTGCGGATTTCAGGCAAGATGACCGCTACCCTGGATCTCACTACTATCATTGCTATGCTAGTTGCTTCGTTCTATCGCTATGCTGCGCTACCTA
This sequence comes from Aegilops longissima, assembly GCA_021605205.1. Classification (NCBI taxonomy): domain Eukaryota; kingdom Viridiplantae; phylum Streptophyta; class Magnoliopsida; order Poales; family Poaceae; genus Aegilops; species Aegilops longissima. The sequence continues at coordinate 222,704,876 of CM038679.1, forward strand.
TTACCTGTTTATCAAGCCATCCCAAATTGCCATGTCAGCCTCTAACCTTTTGCACCCTTCCTAGCAAACCGTTGTTTGGCTATGTTACCGCTTTGCTCAGCCCTCTTATAGCGTTGTTAGTTGCAGGTGAAGATGAAGTTTGTTCCTTGTTGAACATGGAGATGTTGTTCCTTGTTGGAACATGTTTACTTGTTGGGATATCACAATATATCTTATTTAATTAATGCATCTATATACTTGGTAAAGGGTGGAAGGCTCGGCCTTATGCCTGTGTTTTGTTCCACTCTTGCCGTCATATCGGTATTATGTTCCCGGATTTTGCGTCCCTAACGCGGTCGGGTGATTTATGGGACCCCCCTTGACAGTTCGCTTTGAATAAGACTTTTCCAGCAAGGCCCAACATTGGTTTTACCATTTGCCTCACCACCACCTACTTTTTCCCTTGGGAGTCGCTCTCTCGAGGGTCATCTTTATTTAGCCCCCCCCGGACCGGTGCTTCTCTAAGTGCTGGCCCGAACCGAGTAGACTGCGGGGCCCCCTCGTGGCAACTCGAGGTTTGGTTTTACTCGTAGGATGTCTCATCCGGTGTTGCCCTGAGAACGAGATATGTGCAGCTCCTATCGGGATTGTCGGCGCATCGGGCGGCTTTGCTGGTCTTGTTTTATTACTGTCGAAATGTCTTGTAGCCGGGATTCCGAGACTGATCGGGTCTTCCCGGGGAGAAGGAATATCCTTCGTTGATCGCGAGAGCTTATCATGGGCTAAGTTGGGACACCCCTGCAGGGTATAAACTTTCGAAAGCCGTGCCCGCGGTTATGTGGCAGATGGGAATTTGTTAATGTCCGGTTGTAGAAAACCCGAAGTTGATCTTAATTAAAATACACCAACCGTGTGTGTAACCGTGAGTGTCTCTTTTCGGGGTTGATCGAGAGGAGAACACGGTTGCTGGGTTATGTTTGACGTAAGTAGGTGTTCAGGATCACTTCTTGATCATTACTAGTTGACGACCGTTCCTTTGTTTCTCTTCTCGCTCTCATTTGCGTATGTTAGCCACCATATATGCTTAGCCGCTGCTGCAACCTCACCACTTTACCCCTTCCTTTCCCATTAAGCTTTGCTAGTCTTGATACCCATGGTAATGGGATTGCTGAGTCCTCGTGGCTCACAGATTACTACACCACCAGTTGCAGGTACAGGTTTGCGATGCTCATGACGCGAGAGCGATGTTTGCTTGTGTTGAAGTTCTTCTTCTGCTTCTTCTTTGATCAGGGGATAGGTTCCAGGTCGGCAGCCTGGGCTAGCAGGGTGGATGTCGCTTGAGCTTCTGTTTATGTTTCATCCGTAGACGGATGTTGATCTTGTATATGATGTTGATGTATTCTTGTGGCATTTATGCCTTATGTATGTATCCCTATGTATTATGTAATGTTGATGTAATGATATCCACCTTGCAAAAGCGTTTCAATATCTGGGTCTATCCTTGGTGGGACCGTCGAGTTCCTTTGGATAGGGTCGCATATTGGGCGTGACAAGTTGGTATCAGAGCCTCGACCGACCCTAGGAGCCCCCTTGATTGATCGTGTAGTTTGGCCGTTGTTGAGTCTAGAAGAAAACTATTTTCGGAGTCTAGTTATATCGGAGAGTAGGAATTCTTTTTACTCCTCTGCCCCTTCGTCGCTCTGGTGAGGAATCTTGACGTAGGTGTTTTGAACTACTCCTCTTCCCATTCAAATTTTTCTTTAGGATCACGCAGTTGGTTTTTCCGATCGTTGACTCTCAGCTCTTTTGATCCGATGCATTTCTCGTCAAGTTGACTCAAGCCTCTTCATCTTTGAGTTCAATCCTCAGTTGTTTTCTTTTCCCACCCGCCCTCCCTTCTTCTTCTCGGAACCGGAGTCCGTAATCGAGTATCCATCCTACTCGTGCGAAGTCTTTGCTTTGTTTCCTCAATGATTTCAACCGATGTTGTCTCTTCAAGATATTCGTCGGTTTCCCCTTCCAAGTTGTCTTTGTTTTCCCGCCCACCCACCCTTTTCTTCCCGAAGTTCGAGTTTTCTTTCGACAATCTATTTCATTCGTGTGGAGCCTCTTCAGTCTTCCATCAATTATTTCAACCGGTGAATTCTCGTCTTGTTCGTCATTCTTCATCCCTTTCTTTTTCCGGTGGATCCAATTCAAATTCTTCGTTGTCGATCATATTCTTTCCCTCAGCTCAAATATTTCCATTCGCTCGTTCGTCTCTCGCTAGTTTATCATTCCGGAGTTCCGAAGACATCTCAAGAGATTCGTCTGTGTTTCCAATTAATTCGAGGCTGTCACCTCATTCAAATATTCCATTTGTTCTGGTGCATCATCTATCTGTTCAACATTCCTTTTCCCAACGGTGTTTTCTTTTAGTGGGCCCTAACCCACGTGTCTTTTCCTGTGGATCTTACCCGACTCTTCTAATTTCCTGAGCTATTCTCAAATCCTTTTGAAGTTGACATAAGAATGAATTTCATCAGTCACATGCCTTTTCCAAGATCAATTTCAAATCATTTCATTGTTGACTCAACCCCTTTGCTTTTCATTCTACCGGAGTACCTCAGTTATTTTGGTGTTGTTTCTCATCGTCATTCTTAACATTTGAAGACCGAAGAAGAGTTTTCCTCTAAATCTTGTCCGTTCCCCGGAGGTTCATGGTGCTAGCTCGATGTTATCCTATCTAGTTGTTTCCAGTTGTGCTATTCTTTTCATCCATCCAGAGTATTTAAGGAGTTGTTTTTCCGTCTCGATCATCCGGAGGTCATCTTTTCGGAATATTTCTTCGTCCCAAGTTTTCAGCTTCGTTCTCTCAATTATTCTATATTCGTGCCCTTTCGTTCGCCTCAATTTTATCCCGGTGCTTCGTTCGAGTATTCGTCAATCAGCTCATGATCTCTTTGCTCTTTTGCATCTAAATCCCCTCTAACATATTTGTTCTTCTAATTCTTCCCAGTGATTCATTCTCTTTCGTCAGTCATTTCCGAATTCTTATGGTGGTTCGTTCAAGATTCTTTTTCCTTGACTATCACTTTAATTCATTCGTTCTTTCGAATCCTACCGGTGGTTCATGAAGACTTTCTCAAGTTTGGTGCCCCCCCTTAATCCTTTTCAAGAAGAATAAGTAGTTTGCAAAAATTCATTGTTGGTCATCAATTTAATTTGATGAAGGATAAGCATACAATAAATCTTATTCTTATTTCATCCAAGTGTTTAATCTTTCTTCAGAGTTTGTTCTTGAGGAATAGATTCTAGTTCCAAGTGGTTTCATCTTTTCCTTTCCGGAGTTCAATTATTTACTCGGCCATCTCGTCGGAACCTCCATCTAAATCATCGCAACGCTCATCTTATTCTTTCTTCCTTCATCCTATCTCATCATCCTTTTGTTACCGGAGTTCTTCATGGTGGTTCTTCATTATTCAATTCATTCTTCAAGTGCTCATCAAGATTCTGTTGGTGGAGTTCAAGTATCTTTTCTTCTCGCATCTCGAAGTGCAATTAATTCTCCGTATTCTTTTGAAGTGGAGTTTTGCATCTCTTCGTTCTTCTCGGCTATTCAATCTTTTCCGCTTGTGGTCGGTTATCACCTCATAATTTTGAGATGTTTTTCCATAAGTCCACATCAAGCTTATTCTTTCGTTGTTGATTTTCTCAACAACTCCGTTCGACCTTTCCTTCTAAGTCCTTTTCATTTCATTCTTTCAATTCTTCCGGAGGCATTGTGTTCTTCCTCTCGTCAACTATCGTTCCATTTCGTCTAACTCAGTTCTAATCCTTCCATTTTCAGCAGGAGTGCTGCCTAAATTCTTTCAGTCTTATCCGTTTCTTTTCTCATTCTAACCACTCCGGTTAGAACGAGTGCTTTCAGAGTCTATCTGAGTCAGGGAGTTTTCGATTCTCGTCATTCTCGTCATTCTCTTTGTTCCTCTCTTCTTCTCGAGTGCTCTTGATTCTTGGCTTCTTCTCTTGAGTTCTTGTTTCACCGCATCCCTTTTTCTCTTCCGTCTCGGTCCTAAGATCTCGGGACGAGATCTCTTGTTAGTGGAGGAGTGTTGTAACGCCCCGGATTCGATGCGCCAGGTGTCCGTCAGTTATTCGCCGTCTTTGCCATGTCATTTGCTTGCGTGTTGTACTTTGCCATGTCATCATCTGCATTTCATATCATGTCATCAGGTGCATCGCATTTGCATACGTGTTCGTCTCATGCATCCGAGCATTTTCCTCGTTGTCCGTTTTGCAATCCGGCACTCCTATGTCTCCCGGCGCCCCCTTTTACCTCTTTTCGTGTGCGGGTGTTAAATGCTCTCGGAATGGGTTGCAACTTGGCATGCGGTCTTATTATAGTGTAGACAGAGCGCCTGTCAAGTTTCGTCGCATTCGGAGTCCATTTGATAGCCCAACCATTAGACCTACAGCCGCAATATAGCCGGTGTAACCGTCGGACGTTTCGGTCTCCGAAACTGCCGCCGGGCCTCTCTCTCTCTTCTCTGCCGAAAGCTTAACCCATCTTAACACAGCCCACCAACCTCTCCCAGGCCTGCCTAACCTCCTCCTCGATCGGATCCGTCGGATCGCGATCGGAGGGCTTCGAAAGCCCCCAATTTCCCCCTAACCTAGCCCCTCCTATCTATAAATGGACACCCCCACGTCCATTTTCGGGCTAAATCTACCCCTAGCCTCCTCCCCTAACCTCCCAGCCGGCGCTCGTTTCAGCGCCAAACCAGCCCCGCCGCCACTTGTCGCCGTCCTGTTCGCCACGCCGCCGCCAACCACCTCCCTCCACCAACCAGGCGCCTCCACTCGTCCCAGCCAGCGCCTTCCCCCGCCGTGGCCCGCCCAGCCGGCCAGGCCCAAGCCATCCGGCCGGCGCCCGAGCTCACATACCGAAGGAAGCGCCGCCGCCGCTCGGCTCCCGTGCCGTCGCCGCCTCCGCCTCCCTGCGCCCGATCCGTGCGTCCGCGCCCGCCTCCGTCCATGCCTCCTCGCGGCCTCGCGCCGCTCCGGACGACCGTCTCGCCGGGCCCAGTCGCCGCCTCCCTGTCGCGCCTCTCCTTCTCCCTCTCCCTCTCTCACTCGAGCTCCCTCTCTCCCAGAGTCGCCGCCGCTTGAAGAGCGCCGCCCGGAGCTCCTCGCCCGGCGATCCGGCCGGGAATGGATGCCCCATGGCCGGATCTGCCGTCCCGGCCTCCTCCAGCCTCTCGCGCTAACGACGCGGAGGGCGACTCCGCTCGTCGACCCCGCCGTTGACCTCCTGGAGGTGGAGGATGACCCAGCCACGTCGGACGTGTCCGCCCTGGCCCGGACATGTCCACCCTCCCTGAGGTCCAAATTTGACTAAGTCCCTGAATATGTGATATTTTGTGCCATTTTCATCGCATTGTAACTCTGTGCATCTAGCTCCGTTTTGCGCGTGTAATATGTCAAAATGTTCGTCTCGAAGAGTATATCATTTCATCTCATTGCATCATTTTCATTTGAGCTCATCTTGATGCCCGAAATGCTGTTGGAAGAGTGCTATGTGATGTTAGTTTCTGATTTTTATCAGAAATTGCACTTTTGTCATTTTTGCCATGATTGATGTGTGCATCCTATGAACTTGAGTCCTACATGTGTTTTGTAATATTCCATGTCTTCTTTCCAGTGGTGCTTGCTATGTATTTTTGTGATCTATGTGGTGACTAGCACAAGCATGCAAACTAGGTGTCTTGTTGTTGCTGATCTCAGCCCTGTTTTGCTGATATTTTGATGCCATGTTAACTTGATGCTACCGAGAGATCCATGCATATTTTGAGATACTTCAGTAAGGATGTTTTGTTAACCATGTCTTGCTCTATCCATCCATGCCCTTGTTTGCAATTATGGAGTGCCATAGCTTGAGTCAATCGAGCTCTACTTTTGCTATCAAATGTTTCCTGGCAGATTGTATACATGTTATTCAATTTTGCCAAGCTTGTTGTGGTTGATCCGTATATGCTATGTTTTTGTTCTTGCCATGTATGTCTTCTATGCCATGTCTTCTTGATGTATGTATGCTTAGTTTTTCATATAAGGCTCTGTAGTGAGTGCATTGAGCTTGTAAACATGCCCACTTGTTATCAGTTTTTGACATGCCATGTTGCCGAATCTGTTAACGAAACTTTCGATATTGACATGGGTGTTACTATATTTTCTGATCCTTTTTGGCTTATGGTCACTAAAGGACTTTTGTTATATGCTTTGAGTAGATTCATGCCATGCCTTTGTTTTCCATGATAAGTTCCTGTAACATGTTGTTTCATAGCTCTAAACATTGCAACCTGATGTTATTTCTGCCAATGCCTGAAACTGTTATAAGTTGCAATCTTGCCATGTCATTTTGAGCATGTTCTAGTGATTTCTGGAGATAGCTCAGTGTTCATGTTTTGCAATGCTTTACCTGTAGATCATGCCCATGCCTTTTGTTTTCATATTATGGTGCTGTATCATGTTGTTTTGATGCTTGCAATATGCCTAGTTGCTGTTTTGGACAGATTGTTGTCATATCTAGTATTGGGTGTATGTGTTGAACCGTTGCTCCGTTTTGAGTGTGTTCTATATGAAACTTGCTTGATTTTGCTTGTAGTTTCATATTATCATGTTGGATCTTTGTTTTGAGGTGTTTGCTTGATGTTTGTATGCATTTTTCATCAATGCCATGCTTATCTTGTTTTGCTCATATCTTCTAGGCCGTAGCTCCGAATCTAATGAACTTTATATGTAACTTGACTAGAATTCCGTGTAGATCATCGTGGTGCATCTTAACTTGCTGTTTAACAACTTGAACATAAAGTTATTCAGATCTGGAACAATTTCGAAATTTGCATGTGAGGACTTACCGGAATGGTTCTATGTTGTTTCCGGCCTCATTTAAACTTGCCTTGATGTGTTGTTCTTGTTTGCATCATCTCTTGCCATGAGTAGCTTCATGTAGCTTTGTCATGCATCATGCTTGTTTATGCATCATGCCTTGTTCATGTGTGGTGTGTTTACTATGTTGTGTGCTTCTTCTTGTTAGTTCCCGTTTCGTTGCGATCGTGAGGATTCGTTCGTCTACGCTTGGTTCGGCTTCATCCGTTCATCTTCTTCATGGACTCGTTCTTCTTCCTTGCGGGATTTCAGGCAAGATGACCGCTACCCTGGATCTCACTACTATCATTGCTATGCTAGTTGCTTCGTTCTATCTCTATGCTGCGCTACCTATTACCTGTTTATCAAGCCATCCCAAATTGCCATGTCAGCCTCTAACCTTTTGCACCCTTCCAAGCAAACCGTTGTTTGGCTATGTTACTGCTTTGCTCAGCCCCTCTTATAGCATTGTTAGTTGCAGGTGAAGATGAAGTTTGTACCTTGTTGGACATGGAGATGTTGTTCCTTGTTGGAACATGTTTACTTGTTGGGATATCACAATATATCTTATTTAATTAATGCATCTATATACTTGGTAAAGGGTGGAAGGCTCGGCCTTATGCCTGGTGTTTTGTTCCACTCTTGCCGCCCTAGTTTCCGTCATATCGGTATTATGTTCCCGGATTTTGCGTCCCTAACGCGGTCGGGTGATTTATGGGACCCCCTTGACAGTTCGCTTTGAATAAGACTTTTCCAGCAAGGCCCAACATTGGTTTTACCATTTGCCTCACCACCACCTACTTTTTCCCTTGGGAGTCGCTCTCTCGAGGGTCATCTTTATTTAGCCCCCGGACCGGTACTTCTCTAAGTGCTGGCCCGAACCGAGTAGATCATGGGCCCCTCGTGGCAACTCGAGGTTTGGTTTTACTCGTAGGATGTCTCATCCGTGTTGCCTCGAGAACGAGATATGTGCAGCTCCTATCGGGATTGTCGGCGATCGGGCGGCTTTGCTGGTCTTGTTTGATTATTGTCGAAATGTCTTGTAGCCGGATTCCGAGACTGATCGGGTCTTCCGGGAGAAGGAATATCCTTCGTTGATCGCGAGAGCTTATCATGGGCTAAGTTGGGACACCCTGCAGGGTATAAACTTTCAAAGCCGTGCCATGCGGTTATGTGGCAGATGGGAATTTGTTAATGTCCGTTGTAGAAAACCCGGTTGATCTTAATTAAAATACACCAACCGTGTAAAGCGTAACTGTGAGTGTCTCTTTTCGGGTTGATCGAGAGGAGAACACGGTTGCTGGGTTATGTCCGACGTAAGTAGGTGTTCAGGATCACTTCTTGATCATTACTAGTTGACGACCGTTCCTTTGTTTCTCTTCTCGCTCTCATTTGCGTATGTTAGCCACCATATATGCTTAGCCGCTGCTGCAACCTCACCACTTTACCCCTTCCTTTCCCATTAAGCTTTGCTAGTCTTGATACCCATGGTAATGGGATTGCTGAGTCCTCGTGGCTCACAGATTACTACACCACCAGTTGCAGGTACAGGTTTGCGATGCTCATGACGCGAGAGCGATGTTTGCTTGTGTTGAAGTTCTTCTTCTGCTTCTTCTTCGATCAGGGGATAGGTTCCAGGTCGGCAGCCTGGGCTAGAAGGGTGGATGTCGCTTGAGCTTCTGTTTATGTTGCATCCGTAGTCGGATGTTGATCTTGTATATGATGTTGATGTATTCTTGTGGCATTTATGCCTTATGTATGTATCCCTATGTATTATGTAATGTTGATGTAATGATATCCACCTTGCAAAAGCGTTTTAGTATGCGGGTCTATCCTTGGTGGGACCGTCGAGTTCCTTTTGGATAGGGTCGCATATTGGGCGTGACAATTGGAGCCAATAAACACCAGAGGGGGGCCACCAGGTGGGCACAACCCACCTGGGCACGCCAGGCCCCCCAGGTGCGCCCTGGTGGGTTGTGGCCTCCTCGGCCCACCTCTGGTGCCCATCTTTTGGTATATAAGTCATTTTGACCTAGAAAAAAATAAAGGAGAGGCTTTCGAGACGAAGTGCCTCCGTCTCGAGGCGGAACTTGGGCAGGAGCACTTTCGCCCTCCGGCGGAGCGATTCTGCCGTGGGAACTTCCTTCCCGAAGGGGGAAATCATCATCATCATCATCACCAACAACTCTCCCATCTTGGGGAGGGCAATCTCCATCAACATCTTCCCCAACACCATCTCATCTCAAACCCTAGTTCATCTCTTGTATTCAATCTTGTTACTGGAATTATAGATTGTTGCTAGGGGGTGCTAGTAGTGTTGATTACATCTTGTAGTTGAATACTATATGGTTTATTTGGTGGACAGTTATATGTTTAGATCCATTATGCATATTAATACCCCTATGATGTTGAGCGTGTTTATTGTTTGTGAGTAGTTACCTTTGTTCTTGAGGTCACGGGATAAATCATCTTGCAAGTAATCATGTGAGTTTGATATGTGTTCGATATTTTGATAGTATGTATGTTGTGATTCCCTTAGTGGTGTCATGTGAACGTCGAATACATGACACTTCACCATATTTGGGCCTAAGGGAATGCATTGTGGAGTAGTAAATAGATGGTGGGTTGCGAGAGTGACAGAAACTTAAACCCCAGTTTATGCACTATTCCGTAAGGGACCGATTGGATCCTAGAGTTTAATGCTATGGTTAGAATTTATTCTTAATACTTTTCTCGTAATTGCGGATGCTTGCAGGAGGGTTAATCATAAGTAGGAGGTTTTTTCAAGTAAGAACAACATCCAAGCACCGGTCCACTCACATATCAAATTATCAAAGTAGCGAACACAAATCAAACCAACATGATGGAAGTGACTAGATGAAATTCCCGTGTACCCTCAAGAACGCTTTGCTTATCACTAGAGACCATTTTGGCATGTCCTTTGCCTCAAAAGGATTGGGCTACCTTGCTGCATACTTGTTACTATTATCGTTACTTGCTCGTTACATATTATCTTGCTATCAAACTACTCGCTACTTACAATTTCAACACTTGCAGACAATGCCTTACTGAAAACTACTTGTCATTTCCTTATGCTCCTCGTTGGGTTCGACACTCTTACTTATCGAAAAGAGCTGCAATTGATCCCCTATACTTGTGGGTCATCACCCGCATGCCTCTCCGACCAGACAACAAACTCCGTGGATGCGTCTGCTGAGTGGGAGCGCGGCCGCGGTGGCCGAGTGGTCGCCTCGCGCCTCCCTCCGTCGTCGGGACTGCCCCGTCCACGGCAACTCCCACCACGGGAGGAAGCACCACCGCAGCCGCCTCAGGCGACACCGGCTGAGGGAGTCCTGGATTAGGGGGTGTCAGGATAGCCGGACTATGACCTTTGGCCGGACTCCTGGACTATGAAGATACAAGATTGAAGACTTCGTCTCGTGTCCGGATGGGACTTTCCTTGACGTGGAAGGCAAGCTTGGCGATACAGATATGTAGATCTCCTACCATTGTAACCGACTCTGTGTAAACCTAACCCTATTCGGTGCCTATATAAACTGGAGGGTTTTAGTCCGTAGGGGGGACAATCATACCATAGGCTAGCTTCTAGGGTTTAGCCTCTCTGATCTCGTGGTAGATCTACTCTTGTACTACCCATATCATCAATATTAATCAAGAAGGAGTAGTGTTTTACCTCCATCGAGAGGGCCCGAACCTGGGTAAAAACATCGTGTCCCTTTTCTCCTGTTACCATACGCCTAGACGCATAGTTCGGGACCCCCTACCCGAGATCCACCAGTTTTGACACCGACATTGGTGCTTTCATTGAGAGTTCCTCTGTGTCGTCGTCTTTAGGCCCGATGGCTCCTCCGATCATCAACAACGATGCGCTCCAGGGTGAGACCTTTATCCCCGGACAGATCTTTGTATTCGGCGGCTTTGCACTGCGGGCCAATTAAGCAGGCCATCCGGAGCAGATTGAAAGCTACGCCAGCCATCAGTCGATTTGGAAGTTTGAACTACACGGCTGACATCCACGGAGACTTGATCTCCGACGGGTTCGAGCCACAGCCAAGCGCGCCGAACTGTCACAAGGGGCATGATCTGGCTCTGCGGCCGGACAGTGTCCTGGAGGCCGCACTAGTGTCCGCTCCGGCTTTTAGCTCGGAGCCGACTGCGCCGATCGAGGACGGGTGGCTGGATACCGCCTCGGGGGCTGCGATCTCTACGGCGATTGAGCCGTACGCCTACCCTGTCCTTTGCGAAGCTCGTGACTCCAAGGAGTCAGACTCCTCTCTGGACTCCGAGCGCTCCGCGCCCCCGCTAATCGAATCCGATTGGGCGCCGATCATAGAATTCACTGCCACAGACATCTTTCAGCACTCGCCCTTTGGCGATATCCTGCAATAAAGTCTCTTTCTTTATCAGGAGAGCCCTGGCCGGATTATGGTCAGGAATGTTGGGATGCGGACGACGAAGAAATTCAAAGCCCACCCACCACCCACTTCGTAGCCACTGTCGATGATTTAACCGACATGCTCGACTTCGACTCCGAAGACATCGACGGTATGGACGACGATGTAGGGGAGGAGCATGAACCAGCACCTATAGGGCACTGGAGAACCACCTCATCTCACGATGTATACATGGTGGACACACCTAAAGGAAGCGACGACGAGGAACAACGGGACACTACGAAGGATCGCTCCGTCAAAAAGCAGTCAAAACGACGACGTAAGCGCCGCTCAAAGTCCCGCCTCGACAAAGACAACAGCCATACAGACCCAGCTATAGAGCAGGGTGAACTGGTGGACGACGAACATGCTATCGAGCAACCGTCCGAACAGGACAATCTGGATAAACAACCCGTCCCCGGCGAAGATAACAGTCCGGACGAACTCACGCCGGACAAGTTGCTGGAGCATAAGAACCTCCACAAAAGGCTCGTCGCCACAAAGACGTAGCCTGAAAAAGCGTAGCGGAAGCTCAAAACAGCGAAAGATGCACTCAGAATCAGATGGAGCAAAGTACTCAATACCGCAGACAAATACGGCGACAGCCGCCGAACAAAGAGCTACCCAAAGCGAAAACTACTGCCCGAATTTGATGAGGAGGCCGTAGAGCCCCCACAATCAAAAAACAAGGAGGCCACCCGGTCGGATGGACGACCCCATGGAAAACAGAGAGCGGCAAACGGCGCCGCACACAAGCTGGCACGCGATCCGCACAAGGATTCGCATCAAAAAGATGGCCCAGTTAGATCTATCAAAGGGCCAAGAAAGCAAGCTTTAGTAAGCAAGGCAACACATCAAGTATCCGAACATCACGGTACACCTAAATATAGCGGTGCCGCGCACCCCCTATGTTTCACTGATGAGGTGCTGGATCATGAATTTCCAGCGGGATTCCAGCCCGTAAACATAGAGGCATACGACGGAACAACAGACCCTGGAGTCTGGATTGAGGATTACATCCTCCATATACACATGGCTAGAGGAGATGATCTCCATGCCATAAAATACTTACCCCTCAAGCTCAAAGGGCTAGCCCGGCATTGGCTTAAAAGCCTTCCCGAAAACACCATTGGAAGTTGGGAAGAGCTCGAGGATGCCTTTCGGGCAAATTTCAAGGGACCTATGTCCGACCTCCGGATGCCAACGATTTAAGTCACATAGCTCAACAGCCACGAGAGTCAGCCCGGAAATTTTGGAACAGATTCCTTACTAAAAAGAACCAAATAGTCGACTGCCCGGACGCTGAAGCCTTAGCAGCTTTCAAACACAACGCCCGAGACGAATGGCTCGCCAGACACCTCGGCCAAGAAAAGCCAAGAACAATGGCCGCATTAGCAAGCCTCATGGCCCGCTTTTGTGCGGGAGAGGATAGCTGGCTAGCAAGATGCAGCACCAGCGACCCAAGTACATCCGAAGTCAGGGATGGAAACGGGAAACCACGACGCAGCAAGGACCAGCGTCGGACTAAGGGAAACAGCCCGAAGAGCACAGCAGTCAACGCCGGATTCAAAAGCTCTCGGCAGAATCATAAAAAGCTGCCCCTTAAGGATAACAGGGACGAGCTCTCTAACTTAAACAAAATCTTGGACAAGATATGCCAAATCCACAGTACTCCCGGGAAGCCTGCAAACCACACCCATAGAGATTGTTGGGTCTTCAAGCAGTCCGGTAGACTCAACGCCGAACACAAGGGGCTCGACACACCAAGTGAGGACGATGACGAACCCCAAAAGAAGAGCATCGGAAAACAAAAGAATTTCCCACAAGAAATCAAAACAGTGAACTCAATTCACGTGACAAAAGGGAAAAATAGAGCGGCACCCATAGAGGTACGCGCCATACGGCCTATCCTAGAGGAGTCCGGCCACTGGTTGTTCAGACCAATCACCTTTGACCATCGGGATTACTCTAGAAGTATATGGAATGCATGTTGGACTGCCTTGATATTAGATCCGATAATTGGCGGACTCCAATTTTCACAAGTCCATCACTTCATCGGTGAAGCACAGGGGGTGTGCGGCGCCTCTCTGCCGGTCTATGTCACGACGCAGTTCGTACAAGTCTTGTCTGCTGTATTCGGCCCGGCCGGATTCGCTTTTAGTGTATCCGGTGTGACGATCATTGTCACGCGTTGGGGCGCGCCCCCGTGATCCGTAGATCGATCTTGTATGTTCTGCTTTGTTTTCCAATACGTCTCGCAGGTCCCGCGTGTTGCCCCGGGCCTTGGTATTTTTGTTTGAATGGAGGCGAGGTGCGGGCTGGACTTCGGGCTGATATGCCACTCTGTCTCGGCCACGAGGTGGCCGATCAGCCGCATCATACGCTGGTAATGTAGGTTTTAATGCTTCCTCCTCGAGTTGGGGTAGCAACCTGCCACTACTAAGAAAAGGCCTACAAATGGCGCACCGGTTTTGCCTACTAATGGCGCACTACCGGTGCGCCATTAGTATCACGCCACTAGTATTTTCTACTAATGGCGCACCACTGGTGCGCCATTAGTATCTGGTATACTAATGGCGCACCACCTAGTGCGCCATTAGTATGTAACACCATGCGCCATTAGTGTGCCTCCCGGGGGGCCATACGTAACCATGTGCTTTGTCATACTAATGGCGCACCCTGTTATGATGCACCATTAGTGTCCTTTGGCACACTAATGGCCCACCTGGTGGTGATGCGCCATTAGTATGAATATTTGTTTTTTTTACTTTTCTGATTTTTTGCACAGGTTACAAAATATATTATTGGACAAAATATAGACAGCAGCACACAACAACAGCAGATTCATCGAATACAATAGAAGATTAGTCTCCGAATACAATTCATCATATTAGTCTCTGAATTCAAAAGACCGAACAAAGATAAAACATTACAAGTCTCAAGACCGTGAGTATCGAGTTTGTCTTCACATTACAAGTCGATATCGATCATCTAAACTACCATCACATAGAAGAGAGCTGCGGTCATCACGATGAGCATCATCGCGATCAAACTGGTCTTCATCCGGTTCCTCCAACGCTCCTCCTCTCTCCCGCTAGATAGCGGGCGATATCTAGATTCGCCTCCGCCCTAGTGGTGTACCTTTGTAACTGTTATCGCTGAAACGGTGAACCTATCTCCGACACACCTCCCAATCGTTGTAGACTCAGAACCTTACCCTTGTACACGACATACGACGGCATCTCTATGCACAAGCCAAACAATAGACAATACATAAGCAATATGTAAGTATGCAACAAAAGGATCGGAAGAGAAAAGCAAGACATTAATAGCACGATTCATGGTCCTACTAATAAATAGCATCGATTACATCTAAGTTGAACGACTGTCCAAATCAAAGAGACATACGAATTCATTAAAGTTTAATTACAACATGAGCCAATAAATGTTTCGGAACTACACATCACTACTTTCGACTCTACTCATCGGACAGGAGCGTGGATGAAGCCGCCGTCTGTCGTGATGGTCATGAAATCGCGGTTGTTGTCACCCTGCATTTGTAGCGTTTCATCTATCTCACTGTTGGACGGTTGATATCTGCGGAAGAACTGCCCCGAGGTATGAAGGACATCTTGATGGATGATGTCCGCAAACTCCGACTGGGTGCGAAAGAATTCTTGTCTGAGGTCCGCGTCCTGGGTTGCCGACAACCTCCCGGCCCAATCTTTGAGACTATCTGGTAGTAGAAGGTGATGATGGTCCCTTACGATCGCCCGCATGTGATGGAGGGCGAGTAGGCATCCTTTGACCACAAGCGGCTGCTTGACGCAGCAGAACTTCGTATTGTGTGAGAAGGTGTGCTTGCCGTTTCACGAACTGCCCCGGTGAAGGTGCCTCCAGATTTGGCGAGCGGGAGAACATCATCAAGAACTTTCTTGACATTTGTGTAGTCTATCTTAGAGTTACGGTTCGGGTCGAAATACGCTGCCATGGAATATTTTGGGCTTAGGAGGATGAGTGTGCAATGTGTCACCGCACGTAACACGGAATGTTAGAAAAAAAAACGATCGAAATCTAAGAAATCATATGTTACGGGCGGTTAAGGGATGACTTACTCAGAAAGTAAGCCACAAGGAAGTTATCCTTATCCGGGTTTGCGAATGACGCCTTGAGGTGTGAACTCGCAACTTGGCGGTCCCAGCCGCTGCTCAAGTGCTTGGCACGCATGTAGAAGGGGTCGACTATCACGATGTCCGGGTTTTGTCTCTAATGATCCGCATCTCCATACTCAGCTAAAACAGCCGAACGAAGGTGTAGTGCAGCGGATGAAGGTTAAACATAGCAAAGATGTCATCAAACCGCAGGACGATCATACCCCGATGTCACCATCCACAAAGCCCTTGCCCTCCGCACCTTGGCCACGAAAACCGGTATGCCACATCATTCTCTCTCGACACCGCTTCTCCAAAGAAAGAACACTGTCGTGCAGACTCCGATAGCACCGGTTGCAGCATTCAGCATATTTGGCGGTAGCATCGCCCTACCCGCCACATGCACCTCCTCGAGATATCCTTAGGTGAAGGTGGCCCGCCCCGAGCATCGGGTCGAACTCGTGCCGGTTGGCTCGCACCGCGCGCCCTTGTTAGTCTTTTCGCTTCCGCCCCTTCTTCTTGATCTCCTGTAATGGGACCAAGTTCTGCTCACGACCGCCTTCTTGAGCGTGTTGGGGCTGATAATATTTCGCACCTCAGCTATCTCGAGGCTCGGTGAAGGCGGAGCCGGAGGCGGTCTCGAGAACTGAACGCCGCATTTACGCCTGTTGTAATTGGATTTCTCCGCCGCACCAGCTAGATTGTGGCCGCCTTGGTTGGGTTCTTGAGAAAGAGGCCCGCAGAACTCGCCGCCGCACCCATGTTCGGCAAAGTACTTATCAACTTTGGTAAATGTACCGTCATTGTTGTCGCCGCCGTCCGGATCCTGTGCCATAGGGCTGTCCGGATCTCGTGCCATAGGGCTGTCCGGATCCCGTGCATGTGGATGTCCGCAGGTCCGTAGCGTTGCGGCATTCTTGCCATGGCTTGGCGCCGACATGACTGGCGGACTTGTCTGTGGGGTGGTGTCCCCCGCCCCCAAATGAATCTGGCTCTTCGGCCAAAGCAGGGGCCAGTTTACGCAGGCGCTGAGGGTCATCTCATCTTCTTCGTCGGCCCCAGCGGGTCGAATCGGGGGTAACAGCTCGTCGCAGCTTGGCAGCACCCGAACCACTTCAACCCTATACATTATGGGTGCCATCAGATTACCGTGGAACATGCGGTTGCCCGGTTGAACGATTCTGCCCTTGGCAACATCGACCAACTCGCCGCCCACGAAGTGCAGAAGAGTGCAAGGAACGTCGGCGCGCCTGCGAAAACATGTAGGGCGTCGGGGATGCCCACCAAAGGCAAGGAGATGAAGTCATCGGCCGAGAGGCTTAGTTACCGTGATGCCGCCGAGCTCGGCTAATGTCGAGGCACCGCCAACGGCGGCGGTAATCAAGGAGGGGCGCTGTTGGCGAGGTGCCGCCGTCAGACACCCGGGTGCATTAAGCTCCAATGCCCGTGTCGGCGCCGGAGACACGAATACAAGGCCGCCGGAGACACCAATGGCGCCGCCGCGGAGACACCAATGGCGCCGCCTGAGACACCAATGGAGCCGCATGCGCGCTGCGAGAAGGTTGTCTGTGAAGCTGGGAACCGGGAGGCCCTCTTGGCGCCCGCAATCCACGCCATCAGCCCATGAATCAACGTAGGCACCATGGCATTGAGCTTCGCTCCCGCTTGTTGTTCCACTTGCTCTTGGACAAGCTTGAATACACGCCACTTGTGCCTTGAGTGCTTCAACCTCGCGCCTAGCTTCCGAGCTTGTCTTTTTCTCCTTCCGCACACCAGCGTATAGTATGACCCCATTTTGTGGACAAGCCTTTGCCGCCACACGACCAGCCGACGCCGGCTTAGTGAGCTTATCCTTCTTTTTCATTACGTTCAACGCCCTATTTAAAGGGGTGACGAAAGGGGAGCTCTGAGACGACCCCGCGCTACTGCTTTCAGTGTCCTACGAAAGGAACGTTGGGGATTAATTAGAGTGCAACCATACGGAGCTAATTACGCGGGGGTGTATTCCTTACCAGAACAAGCTCAAGCGCCCTGGTCTTCGGATCCGTGGTAAGCTCCGTTGTTATCGGGTCCTCCTTGTACCGGGCCCTGACAAAGTTCCTGGTCTGCTTGTCACCGCTGTATTTCTCGAAGCGGGGCGGTAGGCCTTGCTCGGCACGCTCCGCGTCCTCCTTGTCCCATATAGGCTCCGCCACGCTGTAACCGTGTCACACCCAGCATTTTGTAACATTTCATTTTGCATTAATAAAGCATGAAAATTTGGACCAACAAAAACTTTTGCATTATTTGGCTTTTATTTGGAGTTGGTTTTTTTTCCTTCTGTGTTTTCAAGTGCTCTTTAAAGTCAACACAACTCCACCTTATATACTTCATCTCCTTGCCCCAAACTTCTGTCCAATGATCATGCCATGTGTATAGTGCAATATAGTATTTGTTTACAAAAATAATTTGGCCAAATAGTGTTTTCAAAAAAAAATTAGTTTTCCAAAAACCCCAGAATTGAGGTTTGCACTACAAGTACCTGATTTGGGGTATGAAAAATAATTCAAAGAGTATATTTGAAACCTATTAGATATAGGACTTCCATAAACCACAAAAATATAATTTTAAAGTTATTTTCCTATTTTATTTAAAGGATTTTTCTTAAGGCCAGAAATGGTCTTTAATAGGTTAAAATTATTTTAAAGCTTTAAAAATATTTGAGGAAAATTAGGAGACTCAATGGACATATATTTACCATATATATGAGTTTCAATGCATGGTTATGATCAAAATATTGGACAAAACCTCCCAAAACCATTTCTGCTCATTTCAAGGATTTGAAATATTTCTACAGAAATATTCTCCAAAATTCCAAGAAAATTCTAGCATGTCACATATGACATATTTTGATGATCTTGGCAAGTATAATGCCATGGAGAATAATATAACCCCATGAAATTCCCCAAAACCCCTCTCGCCGAATCAAATTTGAACTACTTTGTACTACCAACTTTCTCTCCTTGATCCCAACTTTTGTGAGCATGATCACATGACCAAATGAGGCCACCACACCAAGTGGTGCATCAAGGAGAAGTGATTTACTCAACTAGATCTGCACAAGTCCATTCCTGCCAGCTTAGGGTTTACAAAAGTTGCATTGGCAACTTAGCCCAAATAAGCTCCAAATTGGTGGAACGCCCTAATTATATGTGACACTTCACCTGTGGAGTCTCATGACAAGTGGAAGTCATCTACTTGCCCAAACCATCATCAAACACCTTCTGGCAGAATTTTAAAATTCAAATTCCAGCCTCTTCCACTAATCTCCTTGAGCCCTGCTTTTTACCACAACCCATCCTAGTTCCCCTCTACCACCTGGATGCTTCCCTGCCCGAGGAAGCAATGATGAAGGGGGGGGGGGGGACCCCATTTTTCTTCTCTGGACAGCAGATTTCCCTCTCTCTCTCAGCCTCCTTCTCTCCCCTCAGCTTTCCAGAGCATCCAAGGTCCTCTCCAGCTTTTGCCCATACCCCATGCAGCATCCAGACGCAAGTGGACGCGCGCGGACGCGGGAAAGCCGCGGATGCCGGCCAAAGTCGCGCTCTGGAGCGCCTGGCAGGGCACTCGACCGTTGACGCCGCGCCTCTCGGCCACCTCGATCCTCCCCGTCGCGCCACGATGCCCTCGACGTCCGCTTCCACGCCAAGAGGCCGCCCACTTGCTCCCGCCCTCCTCTCTCTCCTGCAGCTCGCGCCAGAAGGCCGCCCCTTCGGCCAATGCTCGCGCCAATCCTCAGGCCCACGTGCAGCTCGCCCGCTCCTCCTCTCTCTCCTCGCACCCTACACCACTCCCATGAACACCCCCGAGCCCTCCATTTCTCTCTAACGGCCACCCGAGCCGATCCCTGGAACCCAGAAGTCGCGCCACGGTAGACCTCGCCAGCCTATAAAAGGCAACCCCGAGCCTCCTCTCACCTCCTGCCGCCCCCCGCGCTCCTAATCCACCTCTCGCACCAACCAGTTGCCTCCAGAGCCGCCCGAGCTCGAGATCGAGCTCGAGCTCCGCCGCCTCGGGTCTTCGACGTCCACGCGGTACAGGCCTCCTCCGCCCTCATTCTCTCTCGATCTGGAACCGCAAGGCGTCACTGACCCTTTCCCCTCTCTTTCCCACTCTTTTTGCAGCCAGGAACGGCCGGAACCATCGACTCAAGCACCTCCGCCACAGGACTCGCCGCCGCGAACCAGGCTGCTCCGGCGACCATCTCCACCACCACCCGAGCGGAGACATCCTCCCGAGTCCAACGGTACCACCCACGCACCCTCCCGTGCCCTGTATCGCCGCCGGCGAGCTCGCCGTTGCCTCTGGACGGAGGTAGACGAAGACGGCCGTGGGCCCTGCCCGTCAGCCTCACGCCCTGACGGGTGGGATCCACCCGTCAGGTTTAAACGCACGCGCGCGCGCCGGTTCACCGTCGGCTGAAGGCATACTTCGCCTTTACGCCTTCGACGTGGCGGCCTCGCGCGGTCTGATTTCCCTTTGGGCCTGTTGCCCCGTGGCCTCTCGCCCAAAGGCACAAAGGCCGCTTTTCTTTTCTTTTTCTCGCCTGCTTTACAAAAAATTCCACAGACTGAATACTTATCCAAATGAAATAATTCCAATTCCTAAAATCTCAGAATAATCCCACCTATTTATTGATGTAACTTTCATGCACATCCATTACACTTTCCTGCTCTGTTCAAATTTAAATTCAAATTTGAACAATAGAACCTCTGTTTGAAAATCCACAATTCTGTTTCCCTAGCTCCAAATCCAAAACCAAGAATTTTCCCCTTCCTAGTTTTCCTCCTAGTATTTTACAAAAATAAGTTGACATTTTTCTGAGCACTTTGAGTTTTCTGTTCTTATTATTGTCTCATTTATCCGTTGTTTTCATGCGACGATTAGATCCCGTGTTTGACGAAGTAGTTGGAGAAGAAGGAGAGGAAGGGCCTGAAGACTTTGAAGACCAAGCCAACCAAGGCAAGCAACCCTTTGACCATGCCCATGAAACCCTTTTTATGCATGTCCTATAGCACTTATTATTGTTGCATCGGAATCATGATGAGATGGTAAACCACGTTGGTTGGTTGCCTCTGTTACTTCCTCGTTGAGACTTGCATTGCGCATGACCATACCTTCCTATGAGGGTTATGCCGGTGGGATTAGAAAGGATGCTAAAGTAGATGCTACGCAACTGGGACGGTGTATGCATGGTGATGGAGACAAAATCATTTCAAAAGACTTTTCGAAAACCCCCCATCGGGTGCCACTTGTGCCCGGGGGAGATGATGAGTTGGGTAACCACTTGATGACGAAGTGGTGTACAGAGGCAAGGGTGTGTTGTCTTCAAAACGGATTGGTTTAAGTTGCGACCGTTATTCCAACCTTACATGCGCAACCACTCTACCCTTGTATGGGAAAGGGCATTATTAATTACCTAGGCCGATACTAGCTTGGAGCCCGCATTAGTGACGGGGAGAGTTGGTGCTCTCTCTGGACGGGTCGTGCTGTAGGGCGTGCCAAGAACATTTTTATGGGGCACCGGACACACCGCTGGTACCCGTGCCGCTGGTATGTGATGTATATGGGAGCAAGGCTCCACAATTTCAAGTCGTGAAATGTTGGGCACGGGGTTACTACTAATCGAGTGGACTCCATGTTAGTGTCGCCTAGGGAAAGATAGTGATTGGTGCTTACCCCGGTACTTGAGGTACCGCTGGTCGTGGATGACACGGAAGTTCCCCGGATCTTGTGGGTAAAGTGTGCAACCTCTGCAGAGTGTAAAACTATTCGAATAGCCGTGTCCACGGTCAAGGACAGTTGTGTAACCGCTCTTGGGCTACGTCCACATGTTTACAAACCAGTGTGTGTGTTTGGATAAGTGGAAGTTCTACATGGGTCAAGTCCAAGGACTTGACATGATTGAGTTGGGTTGGTGCCCACTCTATTTATGTTGATATCTCAGAACCTGTCCTCGTGGTTACTTGAATTCGCCGATGCATGTCTTGCAAATTGTTGAACATGTCATTGCACTCAAAACTAGCTTTCTGCAAAAATTTACCTATATCATGCATTGTAATATCTCGAACCAAAACATGGGTTGCTTAAGTAGTACATTCAAAGTACTCATTGGCTTGCCACTGGTTATTTAATTGGCTGTGCATGGAAGAACCGGAGTTCAAGAAGAGTTCTATGGAAACAAACATGCTAACTAGGACGCTTCCTACCAAAATGCATGTAGGGTTAAGGCAGATGGCATGGGTTCTACTTACCAACGAAGATTTCCGCTGCTTGTGTTTCATTTGATGTTCAGCCCTTAAGGCTTTATCAATGTAAGACTTGACCATAATGGTCATAATTTGTGTCAGACGGTATGTATGGATGTAAGACTCTTGTTATTCAGCTTCTGTGTGTTCAGTGAACATTGATCTCTGGGGTCACTGTACACGTGCATTTGGGATCACGGCTTATGAGTCGGGGCCCCCAACAAACCGCCGGGACCGAGTTTGTGTTCCCCTAAGTTCAACTCCCGCATTTCTTTCCCCCACTGAATTGATACGGAGGTTGCGCTGCTCTCGCACTTGATCTTGAACTCCTTGTACTCATCTTCGCTCATCAAAGGATATTTCTCCTTGATCTTCTCATAACTATCACCTTTATCAATCATTCTCTTCACCGCGCTTCTCCAAGTAGACAGGGCCGTGCTTATCCTCGTGAGGGCGGCACTGTTCACTTTATTCCCAGAGAGGCGTGTGTTTTCAAATTCGGCGGGGAACTTGTATCGTTCGTGCAGCTTCGTGAAGAGGAGGTTGCGCAAATTCCCGTGGTCCTTATGCCTACGGTTCTCGGTGTTGATCGAGACGGTGCTCCAGAGAATGCACCCGAGCTGAAGCGAGTACCCCTTGACTATATGTTTGGGCTCCGTTGGATGCCCGTCGGAGTCCACTTGAGTAAATTCCTCCTTGAGGGTGCGGAGCGATTCGGCGCCGGTCCTTCCTTTGCTTCTTCGGTTGGCTGCCATCCGTGTGCGCCGCCATCATCGATGGTGGCATCCTCGGCGGCACCATCAGTGGTGTCATCCCCGACGCCACTAGGGGTTGTGTAGTTAGGATCGGTGTCTTCCAAGCGCCCTCATAGCGGTGAGGTTGTTCCTCCATCTCCGGGACAGCTCCTGAATTGCTTGCTGCCCAAACCACCGCCTCATCGCTAGGGCCATGTTTCGCTCTAAATAGGAAAAAAGTTTGGTCAAAAAGTTGGTTATTGTCAAGGAACAAGATCATGGTCTCATCATTTAGGGTTTGTCGACCTGAGGCACCCTAAAAGCCTAAGCTTTCATCATTTAGGGTTTGTCGACGCCGAGACACCCTAAAAGCCTAAGCGTACATCATTTAGGTTCTCATCAACACCGAGGCATCCGGGGCAGCCAAGGTTTCATCATTTAGGGTTTGTCGACGCCGAGGCAACCTAAATGCTAAGTTAAGTTTTCATCATTTAGGGTTTATCGATGCCGAGGCACCCTAGGTTGGGCCTAATCACTTGGCACTAATCACTTGGCTCTATTGCCACATATGTTGGGTTTATCATCTAGGGTTTATCGATGCTATGGAGAATTCTAAGTTGGGCCTAATCACTTGGTTCTATTGCCACCTATGGTTTAATGCAACAAGAATAAAGGGGCAGTTGATCCTACTTAATTAAGTACTAAGATACCCCGGCCCATGCATTAGTAGCAAGTACCCCATATGTCCGATTTTTAGCAAAGTCATGCTAAAATTCACGGAAATTTTCAGCCTAACCTTTGCTGAAAATAGGACATATGGAGTACCCGAATTTGCCGGAACGGAAGTTAATCGACATTCCGGCAAACTCAAGGGCCTTTTGGGGTACAACAATAGCATCACAAGTTGACAAAATTCCCAAGTAGTACAGCAGCAGCATCACAAGTAGTACCAATGAACATATAGTCCAGCAAGTTGAAAAAGCTGAAGTTCTCAGCATGAAGAATCACACAACACAGCACCTACATTATGACGATACATTTGGAGATTGCACATACAGTTTTCACATAAGCATAATTGTTCGAGATTGCACATACAGTTTTTGACAAGACATCACATATGACAAAGACATACAGTTTTTCACATTTGTAGATTGCACATACAGTTTTCACATAGATCAATGTTCTTTTCATTTCACCTTCCATTCTTTTGCAATTCAACTCACTTCCTTTTCTTATAGTTATCCAAATGAAATGACACTTTGACATGGCTGCAATTTCCAAAGGTCTACTTATCTGCAATTTTTCAAAGGTTGCTTAGGAGAAATAGGTTTCAAACTTCAGCTTTTTTGTATAAGGAGACTAAAAACTATCTAAGGAGTTCTTCAAGTTCAAGTTACAGCCTGCATGACTTAAAATAGTTATACTAAGTTTCAAAATAGAAAATACAAAATCTAAAACTACACTTTGGCTGCAATTTCCAAAGTTTTACAAACTGGAAAATTACTTTTTTTGTATAAGGAGACTAAAAACTATCTAAGGAAACTTTAACTTAAAATAGTTATACTAAGTTTCAAAATAGAAAATACTTTTTTTAGACTGAATTTTAGACTGAATTTTTAATGCGCACCCAACCGATTAGAGCAGCAATGCTTGTAACTAAAGAGGGGGATGTTTCATGACAATTTCCTATTAAAACTGTTTCAACTTGGCCATTTGCATTTTATTTACCCTAAGTAAATATTGGGTGTAGCAAGAACGGGATGGCTCTTGGGATATATGTTGCATATTTGGTGAATTTATGGTGTAGCAAGAACGGGATGGCTCTTGGGATATATGTTGCATATTTGGTGAATTTATTAATTAGATGCAATGTTAGTTCTGGTTGGCTGGAAGGCAGTTTACTTGTACCAAAATAAATCTATTTCCTATCAGGCTATCACCATCACATGAATCAGGCTCTAGATAAACAAAGGGGAACAACACACCTGGTATTGGTCCCTAAGCTGGAAACTAGCTATCGCTTCTACTTTTTCAAGCTTGTGTTGTTCCCTACCCTTCTACATCTAGCTACTCAAATACCAACAGTTCTAGGGAGAGACAAAAGCGCCCAACTTATATTTCAGAGATATCTTTTAAGGACCCTGGTTTCCAGTTTTCCAAACCTTCATCCCAGCAACAAATCAAGACACAAAATAATCAACTAAAACATATAATAAGATAAGATAATGCAACCCACAATCACTTGAAGTGACAGGATAGTCAGCCTTCGTAACTCTATGTTCGCAAAATTAATGTAAAGTATGGATACAATAAATAACAAAGGCATCAAAAAGATAGAAGGTAGGAAAAAATGCTTACCTAGAATCAAAGAATGTATGAAACTGATAATTTGACTTGCTAAAGCTAAATGCTTAGAAGTAATTGATTTCAGACCAGATACCTGAAAAGGAACCAAAGGAAAATAAACCAAGCAGTCCAGACTTCTTGATATATAAAAAAAGAAGTGTGGCAGCACATGCCCACATTAAATAGCTATTTAGCTTGATTAAGATTTGAGGAAACTACTGGTGCATTGAAGTACTATTGATGAACTATTTTCTTGGATCATATATATATAAATGACTTCATTGAAAATACAGGAGTGGCCTATATGAATTACTGCAATATGTATGTAAGGTATGTTTATTGCACAAAACATGGATGTACGAAGGTGATCTAAATGCATTAATCACTGCTTCGTGTGTTCATACAGACTTATATAAATAAATCATCAAAATTACTACGCAACAAAAGGAGATCGGTGCCCAGCAGATGAACAAAGAATTTCCAGTAAAACCAGATTGATGTTGCATAGTCACCCTGAAGTTTATGTATATATGACACTTGACACCCAGTATGTTGTTCAGTATTGCTCAAACTGCAAAAGTGGAACCCTATCAGTCCTGGACCTAATGGGCGACACAAAAATGTAATCTCTAAACCTGACATGAAATCTATATTTTCAATAAAAGAGAGAAATGTAAACAAAATACACTGAGCATGCAATATATTGTTTGTTCCCAGCCCATGATTTAATGTCTTGACATAGCAAAACACATGTTATTCTAATCAAGCTACAACATGGAGTGGACCTAGCCAGACACATT
This sequence comes from Aegilops longissima, assembly GCA_021605205.1. Taxonomy (NCBI): domain Eukaryota; kingdom Viridiplantae; phylum Streptophyta; class Magnoliopsida; order Poales; family Poaceae; genus Aegilops; species Aegilops longissima. The sequence goes on from CM038679.1 coordinate 222,730,533, forward strand.
TACTTGTTTTCATCTCCTATAAAATTATAACTCAATTCCATGTCATAGAAATTCGCACGCTAAAGAAAGCATGCCAAGGATCACAACAACAAAAGCATACACAAACCCAACCTGCTATGTACACTGTAACTGTTTGTCTTTCTCTCTAAATATGAGCAACCTATGTATGACTATATATATGACCTTGATGAAAAATACAAACATAATAAATCTATACTCATATTCCTCCAAAACAGAAATTCCCACACGGGCAAAGGGCATGGAGGCCACAAAGCAGCAGCAGAGCATGCATGGCGCAGAGATCCCGAGGGGAAGTTAGAGAAAGGCGGCCGCAAGAAGCAGCAGCAGCGGCACGACGGGGCGGCGGCGGCGAGCTCCTGCTCCTAACCCTAGGTCGCCGCCCCGTGGGGGCATGGGGATGAGCGAGGGAGAGAGGGAGGGAGGGAGAGAGACTAATCAGGCCGTGCGGGGAGGCTCGCGCCGCCGTCGAGGAGTGCGTCCGACGAGGCTAGCCGCCGTCGAGGGGCAGCTCTGACGAGAGAGATTTGGTGATGGTCGGAGCGGAGATGACGGAGGGCTCGAGGGGGAGGCGGCGCTAGAGGGGGAGGAAGGGGAGAGGGAGGCGGCGGGGGCGCATGGGCGGCTGCGGCGCCGTGGGTCATGGCAGCGGCCGTGGCGCGGTGGAGGGAGAGGAAGGAAGTGTCTATCTGGTGATAGGGAGAGGGACGAATGGTATGGATGGGGGCAGATTACTAATGGCGCACCACCAGGGGGTGCGCCATTAGAATGTTTTTTTTAGTTCGAGCACTCAGCAGGTTACTAGTGGCGCACCATTTTTCTGGTGCGCCATTAGTGTCTTCCACACTAATGGTACATCACAAACTAGTGCGCCATTAGTATATAGTAGTGGCGCACTGCATCCATGGTGCGCCATTAGTGTCAATCCTATCTATATCCCTTTTCCTAGTAGTGTGCGCTTTGGGTAACTCTTGGTTGGGCGTTTGAGTTCGTATTCCTCGGCCGCCAGGACCTCAATCCATCGATCCGCTAGTAGGTCTTGGTCAGCTCGAAGCTGTTGTTGCTTTTTATTCAGGCTGTTTGCTATGGCTATAAGCCGGCGCTTGAAGCGCTCCTGCTCGACGTGATCCTCAGGCATGATAAATTCTTGTCGCCGAGGCTCACCTCGTCTTCGAGAGAGGCATGTAATTGTCATCGTCTGATTCTCCGTCTGCTGCCTGTTCTTGAGGGCTAGCTTGCCCATCCTCCCGCTCGAGGCCTGGCTGGAAGGGATTGTCTTTGTCTTCGGCACTATCCTGAGCGTTATTGTCTCTTGTGCCGGTATCGCTGCTTTTGCTATGGCGTGACTTAGAGCGGCGCCACTGACGCCGTGATTGGATTGCTTCTTGGAGGGATTATCCTCTGTTGCCTTATCGCCATCGCCTTGTTTGGGGGTGTCCACCATGTATATATCATATGATGAGGTGGCAGTCCAGCTCCCTGTGGGCGGTGGTTCCTGTTCGTCTCCTGCATCGTCGTCCATACCGTCAATGTCTTCAGAGCCGAAATCGAGCATGTCGGTTAAGTCGTCGACAGTTGCTATTAAGTGGATGGTGGGTGGGGAACGATTTCTTCATTCTTCGCTTCCCACTCATGCCGGACATAGTTCGGCCAAGGGTCTCCAGACAAGGAGAGAGACCTTAATGAACTTAGCACGTCGCCCAATGGCGAGTGCTCATAGATATCCGCGGAGGAAAACTCCATGATCGGTGCCCAATTAGATTCAATAGGCATGGACGCAGGTGGTTTGGAGCCCGTGGCGAGGACAAATCCAGGTGTCCGGCAACACGGGTCTCATAGGGGTTGAAGTCAGTATTCGGCTCTATCGCCACTGAGTGTGCGGCCTCCGTGGAGGGGTCCATCCACCCGTCCTCGGACGGCGCAATCTGCTCCAGAATGAGGGCCGGAGTAGCCGCAGGTGTGATCTCCCGAACACTATCCGACGGCAGAGCTAAGTCATGCTCGTCGTGACTGTGCGGCGCACATGACATGGGCTCGAATCCGTCAAAGATCAAGTCTCTGCAGATGTTGGCAATATAGTTCAAGTCTCCAAACCTCACCCAATATCCAGGGGCGTAGCTTTCGATCTGCTCCAGACGGCGAAGGGAGTTGGCCCGCAGTACGAAACCGCCGAACACGAAGATCTGTCCGGGGAGAAAAATCTCACCCTGCATCGCATCATCGCCGATGATCGAAGGAGCCATCAAGCCTTTATCGTGACGACACAGTGGAACTCTCAATGAAATCACTAATGTCGGCTTTAAAACCGGCGGATCTCGGGTAGGGGGTCCCGAACTGTGCGTCTAAGGCGGATGGTAACAGGAGGCGGGGGACAGAATGTTTACCCAGGTTCGGGCCCTCTCGATGGAGGTAATACCCTACTTCCTGCTTGACTGATCTTGATGATGTGAGTATTACAAGAGTTGATCTACCACGAGGTAGAGGCTAAACCCTAGAAGCTAGCCTATGATTATGATTGTTGTTGTCCTATGGACTAAACCCTCCGGTTTATATAGACACCGGAGGGGGCTAGGGATATACAGAGTCGGTTACAAGGGAGGAGATCTACATATCCGAATTGCCAAGCTTGCCTTCCACGCAAAGGAGAGTTCCATCCGGACACAGGATGAAGTCTTCAATCTTTTATCTTCATGGTCCAACAGTCCGACCAAAGTATATAGTCCGGCAGTCCAAGGACCCCCTAATCCAGGACTCCCTCACCCCTGTATGTAGAAAAGAATCCTCGGGTTCATGACGCCCTATGCCAATTAATTATATAGTTCAATATTACTACGGCAAATGTTATAACCAATGTTGGGCCTTTTTGGAAGAGTTTTATTCAGAGCGAACTGTGAAGAGGGGCCCATAAACCCTCACCGTGTTAGGGACGCAAAATCAAGGAACATAACACCGGTATGACGGAAACTAGGGCGGCAAGAGTGGAACAAAACTCCAGGCAAAAGGCTGAGCCATCCACCCTTTACCAAGTATATATGTGCATTAATTAAATAAGAGATATTGTGATATCCCATGATATCCATGTCCCAACATGGAACAACCTGCAACTGCACCTGCAACTAGCAACGCTATAAGAAGGGCTGAGCAAAGTGGTAAAATAGCCAAACAACGGTTTGCTAGGAAGGCTGAAAAGGTTAGAGGTTGTCATGGCAATTTGGGAGGCTTGATAAACAAGTGGTAGGTAGCGCGACATAGCGATAGCATCTAGACAACTAGCACAACAAAGATATTAGTGAGGTCCAGGTGACGGTCATCTTGCCTGAAATCCTGCTAGGAAGAAGAATGAGTCAATGAAGAAGACGAACGGGCGTAGTCGAACGAATCCTCACGATCGCAACGAAACAGGAACTATCGAGAAGGAGCACAACCGGAAAGAAGAAAAAATCATGGTAAACACACAACACATGTCGGCGTTCTGTGAACAGGGGTCCCCAGACTTGCCTACCTGCGGCCTGCGGCGTGGCTCAAAGGGGGGCCCATTACGGCCCATCTTCATCAACTCAAGCTCAAGACCCTCGCGGGGTGGACCACAGGGAGCTTCCTCAGGCACGGCCTCATCAGGCTGGCTCGCGAGGTGGCGGAGAGATCAAGGTGGGGTACCTCACGAGGTGCCCATGACGCAAGCCATGACGACCAAGGGCGCCAGCGAGCGCCAGCCAGCAGAAGGTCCTCCTTTCCTCTTTGGTGCAAAGGAGCAAGCGCAGCGACAGCATCAAGCAAAGGCGTCCATTTCGGTGTAACAAGACCAAGACTAGTCCAACGGCAGGAAGGAAGTCATTATGGAGCCCAAGCCGGCATCACCACCAGAGCCTTTGACAGGCAAGGACCAACTTTAGTCAGGATAAGTGTACCAGGTGTTCCCCTTCAAAATGGCCAATTGTTGGCGCCCTTCCCGCTCAATATTTGGGAAGAGGCCCAGGGCCTCCGCCTATAAGTAGAGCTAGCCACCATAGTAAGGGGGGATCTGAGATCTGGAATCAGAGAGAGAGAGAGAGAGAGAGAGAGGGACTGAACTCCTCCTAGCAGTTCATCCCCCCGGCCAAGAACAGACCCTCGGGGGGCTGTTCTTCCTTGTATTGTTCATCACCATCAGCCCAAGAAGCAATCCACCACACCACAAACTAGAGTAGGGTATTACACCACAATGGTGGCCCGAACTAGTATAAACCCTGTGTCTCTTGTGCTGTTCCTTTTGTAGTTTAGATCCTAGCAAGGCGGCAGGGTGCAGGTAGGTAGAGGGCGAGATTCCGCGCGCACCCCAGTGTTCGAACCTCAAGGGTCTGCCGGAACCCAAAATCCAATATTTGGCGCGCCAGGTAGGGGTGCTGGGATCCATCTTCCGCCACTTCGTGTCCCATCGCATCGTCCTCATCATGTCCGGCGAACAGGCGGGCAACCCCGGTCCCTGGGCGGCTTGGCCCGCCCACGCAGAGCCGCTCGCCTCGGGCCACCCCATGCCCCAGGCAGCTCACGGTCCGCAGGGCGCTGCGGGCCGCGGGCGACGCGGACAGGCTTCGACAACTCTCACGCCGTGGCAGGCGCAGTCGGCAGCGAGGGCCTCCAACCACGCCGCGGTTGCGACTCCATACACCCGCCGGGAGCAGGCGAACTCGAGGGCCGCGCTCATGGTGGCCCGGGAGCTACTGCAGTGCAGGCTACTGGAAGGCGGCCGCGACGTGCTGCTAGAGCGGGTGGCAGAGCTCCTGGCTTCGCCTCGGGGCTCATCCTTCGCACCCAGCTCCCACCTCAGTCCAGGCGGCCTGCTGCTGGGCTACACACGCGTCAAGGGCCCCAAGGCTACTCCAACACCAGCGAAGCTATCAGCACCGGGCCAGCGGCAGCGCTGCCTCCGCTCCCGGCCCGCGAAGAAGGACTCACCACGACCCACGGCCCCAGTGGGCCGCCGCGCTACCACCCCCAGGTGGGCGCTCCAAGCAGAAACGCATGGCACGTGGAGCACTATGGCGCGGCCTTCGGGATGACGGCCCCAGAATAATACGTGCCCCACATGATGGACCAAGGGCACCAGCATGAAGGTGAACAAGGCTCGCTCCTCAGCCCAGGTTGGGGGGGACGAGGCGACAGAAGCTGAGCTCTTCCAAGAGCTCCGTGAAGGCCCCACCGGCCACGCGGGAAGCGACGATTATCGGGTACCACTAATTCCTCAGGAGCAGGCATACGTTAATCATGAATCGCAGGAGGTGCAGGTCGCCACAGCAAGCGGCTACCCCGCTCCCACAGTCTCCTACCCCTCCGAAAGAGGGCGCCGAGGGCTGCAGGAGAGGGGCCGAGATCCGGCATCACCACCGCGGCGTTCGGAGCAAGGCGTTCTCAGGAGGTAGGCCCTCTGCTGGGGAGGTGCCTCAGGGCCTGCCCCTGGCGGAGGACCCGTGGTCGTCGGGGAACCGTTGGCGACCGCTCTACCCATCGGCGGCGTCCTGGTTTCCGGTCGTCGTCGATGGCACTAGAGTGCGGCGCAAGGCGGGGCCCTCATCTGGCGATATGAAGCAAGGCCGGTACCTGTGAAGAAGGCCCAGTGCCTGTGAAGCTCGCTGCCCCATGACACTCTCACGTAATAATGAGTGGGGCTGTACACACCCCGGAGTCTCAGGGGTGCCGGCCTCAGGCCCTGGGGCTCCCTCCCAAGCCCAGTGGCAGCACTTAGCTCCACGCTGGTGAGAAGACGTCCAAGACTAGACTAGGTGCCGGATGCGGCCTTTTTTGGTTTGCTTTCAGTGCTTTTCCCTTTGGTTGTCACTTTCCCCCACTGGATTTAAGTTGGATTCAAATTCGAGATTTGCGTGTGTTTGGGGAAGGGGGTGTTTAGTCTCGTTCGAGCAATCTCTCGCGTTCCGGTTACCGCTTTGCCTCAGCTGCCTCCCCTCATGAGCCCCTCGCGAGCCGGGTTGGGCCTAGCTTGCGTGAAGCCCAGACTGCCGCCGCCGCATCCTCTGAGGAGGCTTTTACTAAAGATCCTATGGGTTCGATCGGGAGACGCTCGAAACGCCACAGCCCTCCACAGGCAATCTCGGGGCCCGCGCGGGACAAAGGTAAACTAGCCAGCCGCTTGGCACAGGCGTACGGGTGGTATAGCATCTACTAATACGCAGAACACAAGTTTTATATGAGGGGCTCCCCCTCCCAAAATGCTCTCACGACCGTCAGGGCAAAACCTGAGCTCTATTCGTGCAGGAAATAGGAACGGTGCTAAGTCAATCGGATAAATCCCCCAATGCATCCTCAGGGGCACCTCCTGAATTGTCGCTGGCCTCGCCTTCGCTCTCTGCGTCATCACCAGCAGCGTCAGGGCCGTTCACCACGCCGCCTTCGTCAGCAGCCACGATCACGCCATCGTTGTCTGAAGCAAAGGCCCCTACAAGGGCGTCCACGTTGTCCTCCACATAGTGCGCCAGGTCGTCCCGGACGGCCTGGGGTACTAGGGCGATGGCTGCGTCGAAGTCGAAGTGGGGGTCCATATTCCGGAGATGGTTGAAGACGCGAGAAAAGGCGCGCCCGAGCAGGCAGCGGCTCCTCTCCTCCACCAACCTGTTGGCCCTGACCGACCGCGCCTCCAGCCAAGTCACCACATTGGTGAAGAACTGAAGGTTGCCGGCGTAGTCAATTGCGTGCGGCTCGCCAACAGCCACCTCGCAGATGTTACCCAAGGCTGTGTTGGCTCTCTCCCGGAGCATGGTGAGCATCGGGCCATGCTCATGCTCCAGGACCCGCCGCTGGCGCATCTCGTCCGCATTCTGTCGGGCAACGGCCTCAGCCTCGTCCACACATTGGCGAAGAAGAAGCACCTCGGCATGGGAGGTAGTTAACTCCTCCTGCGCCACCTCAAGGGTGGCCCGAAAAGCATCGGCCCGCCGCGTCGCTTCCTCCTGCTTGGCCCTCAAGGCAGCGGTCCTACCTTCAGCCTCAGCCCGGATCAACCCCAGCCTTTCCTCGAACTCGCGCTCGAGGTTCAAGCGCGCCATCGCCATCCGACGCCTGACCTCCTCCAGGACACGGGCCTCCCGCGCAGCGACATCATCCTCCGCCCTCGTCACCAAGCGCTCCCTTGTTTCCAGGCGCCAGATTGCGTCTTGCTTCGGCGGCTTCCAGCGTTAGTGCCTCCTCCCGCTTCTGAAGCTCTGCTGGGTCGCCTGAGGCCACCCTCATCGATGCAAGGGCCGTCTCGCGCAGCTCCACCTGCTCCTCCAGTGAGCAGCAACGGGCCAGGAGTTCCCGCACCCGCTCCTCCGCCGCCTCTCGCCGCCGGTCCGCTTCCCGAGCCTCTTCAACAGCCCGAGAACGGACCTCCCGAGAAGCCGCCAGCGACGCCTTGGCCTCCTCATCGTCAAGATCACGCTGGTGGCGCGCAAGGCGCACCGCCGCCAGCTCGGCCTCTCCGCTGCCAGCGCGAGCCCTCGGCCTCGAGGCGCGCGTCTTCATCGGCGAGCTCGTCACTAAGCAGGCTCACCGCATCAGCCACCCTCCGAAGAAACCCTTGGCGAAGAGCGCGACGCTCCCGGGCACGCTCAAGTACATCTTCCACACCATCATCCGCCCCAGGCGAGCGCCGAGGGCCATGAATCAGCACACCCCCTCCGGGCAGGGGGCTGGGGGCTGGCGCCCTCACCATGGATAGGCACGCCTCGCCAGAAGCCCGGCCAGGAGCCAGCCCATCCCCCAAAGAAGAGCGCAGGGAATGCCTCAGCCAATCACGGTCGACGACCAGACAAGAAGCCCACGGCAGGCTGGCTATGCCACGAGAGGGCTCGCGAAGGAGGGTCGCGAGGCGCGCGGGGACGCGATGCACCTCAGGATGGCTCGTCTCTCCGGCCGGCCTGACCACAAGGGCCCTGCTGCTCGGAGTGCTCGAGGACGGCGGAGAAGGCGGAGCCCAGGAGGATGGCTCCTCAGCCAACTCCGTGAGCTCGGCGGGCAGGGCCCTGCGGAGCAAGGATGAGTAAAAGCAACAGGAGAATCAGGGGCTAGAAAAGGGGAAAGCTTACTCATCGGTGGCGAAGTACTTCCTGTGCTTCAGCAGGCGACAAGGGTAATCGTCACCCAAGGCTTCCCTTCTCTTCCAGAGAGCCTCAAAGTCCACGCGGAAGCGACCCAAGAGTTTTGCGCAGGGGTCAACCTGCGACGACGAAGGAGCGTCGAGACGACCGGCGTCAGGGCGTCGTCCTGGCGCACGCCACCGGTCGCCTCACCAAGAAGGGTAGCTGGGGCCCCAGGGGCCACAGCCGCAGGAACCACGGGCAGCTGCTCGCCACCTCCAACCGCGGCAGCCTGGGCCTCAGGAGCTGCTCCCTCAAGAGCGCCGCCTGGGACCGTCACCCCTGTGGAGGCCCCCTCGGCCTCCAGCTGCTCAGGCCTCCTGCCCGCCACTCAAGGAAGAGCCGCCACGGCCGACTCGAAGGGCGATCCACCACCACCGGTTCTCGCGAGACCCCATGAGGCCTGGGGCGATCCCCATTCGTCGAAGCTGGGCATCTGCTTCACAAAGTCACCCCTGCTTGAGCAAAAGTACAACAAAGCACCCCCTTGCCGGATGCTGCCATGGTTGGGATCCCCAGTCAAGACCAAGAGCGGTTACACACGCGGTTGATGTATTTTAATTAAGTCAAGTGTCAAGTTCTCTTCAACCGGACATTAACAAATTCCCATATGCCACATAACCGCGGGCACGACTTTCGAAAGATAATACCCTGCAGGGGTGTCCCAACTTAGCCCATTATAAGCTCTCACGGTCAACGAAGGATATTCCTTCTCCCGGGAAGAACCGATCAGTCTCGGAATCCCGGTTACAAGACATTTCGACAATGGTAAAACAACACCAGCAAGACCACCCGAATGTCCCGACAAATCCCGATAGGAGCTGCACATATCTTGTTCTCAGGGCACACCGGATGAGCACTCCGTACAACTAAAACTAGGCCTCAAGTTTCCCCGAGGTGGCGCTGCAAAGGACTCAAGTTTGGACCAACACTCGGATGCGCCATTAGTGTCAATCCCATCTATAACCCTTTTTCTAGTAGTGGGAGGAGCACTAGCCCGTGGGGGGCTAAAATAAAGATGACCCTCGGGCTCGCGAAAACTCAAGGGAAAAGTATAGGTGGTAGGTGGTCAAATGGTAAAACCAAGGTTGGGCCTTGCTGGAGGAGTTTTATTCAAAGCGAACTGTCAAGGGGGTCCCATAAATCACCCAACCGTGTAAGGAACGCAATATCAAGGAACATAACACCGGTATGACGGAAACTAGGGCGGCAAGAGTGGAACAAAACACCAGGCATAAGGCCGAGCCTTCCACCCTTTACCAAGTATATAGATGCATTAATTAAGTAAGAGATATTGTGATATCCCAAAATATCCATGTTCCAACATGGAACCAACTTCATCTTCACCTTCAACTAACAACGCTATAAGAGGGGCTGAGCAAAAGAGGTAACATAGCCAAACAACGATTTGCTAGGAAAGGATGGTTAGAGATTTGACATGGCAATATGGGAGGCATGATATATCAAGTGGTAGGTATCGCGGCATAGCAAAAGAGCGAGCAACTAGAAAGCAAAGATAGAAGTGATTTCGAGGGTATGGTCATCTTGCCTGAAATTCCGCTAGGAAGAAGATCAAGACCATGAAGAAGACAAATGGACGTAGTCGAACGAACCCTCACAACTCCGGAACGAAATCGAAGCTAACGAGAGAAGAAAACTAGAAAGAAGCAAACAACATGGTAAACAACCAAGCATAATCATGGCATGATGCACAATCAAGTATGATGCATTTCAGGTTTAATGAGGCATGGCATGGCAAAGTGCAACAAACAACACTAGAAATTAAGTGGAGCTCAATATGCAACGACTTGCATATTGACGAAACACCACATCAAGTATTTAGTTCTCTCTTGTTTATGTACCCAACAATATTAAACTTTGTTAAACATGACAAGAGGTGAAGCATAATAAAACTACACATCTAGGCAAGTTTAAATGAGGCCGGAACAACAAACAACAATTCCGGAACATCCTCATATGCATATTTCGAATTTGCTATTGTTCTGCCCTAAACACAATTTTAATGTTGTTAAACAACAAAATAAAGTGCACCATGTTAAACTAGGCATTTTTCTACCCCATTTACATATAAAGAACATTTAATTCTAAGCTACGGTTATTTAGTTATGAAATAAACCATTTTAGCATATTATTTAAGCAAAATTAAACAAACTTCATTTTAAGCATCTTAACATGGGATGAAAGTTGGATATTATGAAACTAGACAAAATTCTAAGCATTTTTCATATTTGAAGTTTTAACATATGGTGCATGGTTATTTAGTTATTAGATGCATGAACATTAAGGGGTTTTCTGAAAAACTGCAGTCTCTTGGATAATGCTAAAATCGCAGATCTTGGAAAAAACATTATCAGGCTGAAACTGGGCGAACTTGGCGCTCACCATGGGCCAGGCCCAGTCGGTGGAGCTGGCTGCAGGCTTGGCGGTTCGGGCTGACGAAGTGGGCGGCTTGGGCCTTGGCGCCTGGGACTTGGAGACCGGCCACGCTGGCGCTGGACCAAGTCAACAAAGGGGTAGAGCTGGCTGTCTCGTTCGTGAAGCAGGGGACGGCACTGGCGATGCGGGATGTAGGACATGGCGGCAACCTCCTGCGATGAGTGGGTGGACGAGGCGGCGGATCCGGTGTGAAGGAGGTCGAGGAGGGCCGAGGCGAGGCTGGAGCTACTGCCTTTCGTCCCGGCGCTCGACGGGAGGACAGAGGCGAGGAACTTGGCGCTGCGGAGCTTGCTGCCGGCGAGGCACGAGGAGGGGAAGTAGAGAAGGCCGCGGGCTCATGGAAGAAGATGGTGGCGGCATGAGGAGTTTCCCGTCGCAGATCGAGGGTGTCAGGTGGCGCTCCGGTTCCTGTGGAGAAGAGGCAGGGAGATGAGACGGGAGGGAGAAGGGAAGAAGAAAGGAGAGAGAGGGAAGGAGAGGCGGCCCTGCTGGTGCTCGTCTTGGCAGGTTCTAGCGGTGGACGGAGCAGCTCCGGCAGTTGCGCTCACCGATGCGTTCGAGCGGGAGGAGGCTCTCGGGCTCGTGCGGGAGATGGGAGGCGCTGGGGCTTGGGGAGGCAAGAGGAGGCCGATGGAATTTTGGATCGGGGCGGATTAGGCTCGTGATTGGCTCGGGGAAATGAGGAGATCCTGAGGAAGAAAGGAAGGTGGGTGGCGGCGGCTCGGGAATAGGTGGATGGATGGGATAGGATCCCTAGTTTCTAGGGTTAGAGTAGACTAATTATATAGTGAGTGGGTTAGGAGTCCAAATAAGAAAATAGAGATGTTTTATAGATGTTTAAGGTTGATCCGGATCCATCGGTCATGACAGCCCAGGTCGGGTTCGGGACAACTTCGGATGCGCACGAGGGGTTTGACGAAAGGTGAAGAAAACAAGGGGGTTCGATGGGCTCAGAGAAGAGAGAGAGAAGAGAGTGGCCTGGTTGATTTGAGAGGAGATCAACACAGACAAAGTAGAAGCGGCAACTACGAACGACTACGAGTTTTAAGAAAAACATGCGGATGCAATACGTATGATGTCATGATGAATGCAACAAACAAAAATAAAACACACGGCGAACACGAAAACATGGAAGGCATCTGGAGCGTCGGTCTTGGGGCGTTACAACACTCCTCCACTTACAAGAGATCTCGTCCCAAGATCTAGGAATGGCACCGGAGAGAAACGAAGAGGAAGAGGTAAAACAAAGTTGCTTCTTTGACAAATGAGTGAAACCAAAGAACCTTGAGAGGTTGAACAAAATGAAAGAAAGACAACAACGAAGATGAACAAAGTTGAAAACACTCTGTTAGAAAAGAGGAACATGGGAAACGACGAGAACCAAGAGGTTTAGTGATAAGATAGAATATTGAAACCACTCCGGTTAAAACTAGATAGAGAAGGAATAAGATTGATATAATTTGGGCAGCACTCCGATCTGAAAGAAGAAGGAAAACTTGATACAATGAAAAGAACTTGAAGAGATGACACAACACTCCGGTTGAGAAGGGAGGTAAAACTTGACAAAATGGGAAGAACTTGAAAAGAGGGCATGACCCTCCGATTACATGGATAATCACGAAGAGAACACAGTCCTCACAATTCGAGATGATGAGTGAAGTGCACAACATCGCAATGCCTCCGGAAGAAAGAAAGAATGGGATGAAATGAATGGAGAGAAACAAGATCTTAAGAGAGCATGCTTGCAACAAATGCTAGAATGGAGTTGTTGGATTATCAACAATGAAAGGATAAGCTTGATGTGGGTTTATGGAAGTCAACTCAAAATTATGAGGTGACAAACAGCCACTAAAGGAAGCCATTGGTTTGAGTTAGAGCACCAAGGTGATGAAAAACTTCTTTCACCAAGAGGATAGGAGAAAACTTGGATCATTGATAAGCACCACAAATAGCAACATTTCTTAGGGAAGGCTTTAGGTGAAATCTTTACCAAGATAACTTCAATGGAGGGATTGATGGATTTAAAATATCTCATTCATGACAACATGTGAATCATGAAACGTGAATGGGAATCGTCAAGAGTGATATAACACCATCTCAAAGATAAGGTAGAAACAAGCACTTCAGAATGCAAGATGAAGAATGCTTGGACTCCACAAAACAAAACATGTATTGAGCACCATGTTTATTTTTAGAGTATCGCTTGGCTGATCTTAACTTCAAGAGAAAACTTGAAGAACAATTGAAGAATGAAAAGAATTCTTGATGAACCACTATGTAGAGCCTCCATGAAGAACTCTGGTAATGAAAGGATGATAAAAAGAAAGAGAAGTTGAAAACACAAGGTGAAGCCTTGCAATGATAAGATGAAGCTTTGAAATGATATAACCGAGAAAAACTTGGAACTTCGGAAAGAAAGATGAACAATTGAAATCAAGAATTTTGATGAACCTCCGGAATAAGGAATTGAATTTACTCGATGAAACAAGAATAAGAAATGCATTATGCTCATCCTTCACCAATTAAATTGATGACAAGAAATGGGTTTGGCATACTACTTATTCTCATAGAAAGGATTAAGATAGATATGGCGCAAACTTGGGAAGGACTTCAACGAACCACCGGTAGGAATTGAAAGAACGAATGAATCTATATGATAACGAAGGAAGATAACTCTTGAATGAACCACCGTAAGAATTGAAAATGAATGAAGAAAAGAGAACGAATAACCGGGAGGAATTAGAAAACGATGTTGATACTTGAGGGAATTTAGATACAAATGAACGAATAGATCACGAGTTGATTAGAGAATACTTGAATGATGCACCGGTAAGATTTGGAGAACGAGAGCTGAAAGCTGAGAATGAGGAATTATGACATGATGGCCTTCGGAGGAAAGAAATGGAAACAACTCATGAAATGCTCGAATGGGTATGAAAAGAATTCTCACAATCGAAAACAATTATGAGAGGATGTCATAAGATAGAACTCTGAATCTTCAAGAGAACGGACCAAGATTTAAGGGAAACTCTTCTTCGGTCTTCAAAATCCGAGAATGACGACGAGAAACCACCATGAATTGTTGAGGCACTCCGGAACAATGAAGAATAGAAAGGTTGAATTAACGATGAAAGAATTTGAAAGATCTTGGAGAAAGACATCTGACTGATGAAAATTCATTCTTACGTCAAACTTTGCAATGAATTTGAGAATAACTCCAGAAAATTAGAAGAGTCAGGTAAGATCCTGGGAAAAGACCTGTGGGTTAGGGCCCACTCAAAAGATACACCGTTGAATGATTTAAAAGATAGATTGTGCCGGTTGAATTAAATGGCTTGAATAAGGTAAGACATCGAAATAGCTTGAAAGGATTAAGAATGGAAACACGAATCTTCTGGGATATCTTAAGCGCCGGAACAAATGAATAGTGAGAAGTGGCTGATTAAGAGGTGCACCGTTAGGAGAAAAACATTTGAAACGAGGAAAAGATATGATCGACAAAGATTGAATTTAATCCACTGGAGAAGAAAAGAGAATGGTGAACTTGAAGCTCCGTTAGCATCTTCATGAGAATCACCGGATAAGAACATTGACGGAAAAGAATGGAGAGACTTCACCCAAATAAAAGGATACATGATTGAGAAATCTGAGTCCTTTAAGAAAAGGGTCGGAGGGCGGAAAACAAAGGCAACTTGGGTCGGATGAAACGAACACCGTTGAGAAAAAGCTTAGAATTGATCTTGCGAATGTTGGAATGATTGGATTTACTTGAAGAGAAGCACACCGGTTGGAAAGGATTTAAAAGACAACCTTGATGATCAAGAAGGATTAGCATCCACATAAAAATATGAGAACACCGCTTAGAATAAGGTATGGAATCAACACTTGGCATTGAAGCAACTCGAATACCACAAAACAAAACAAAAACAAAGGATTTGGCTTGCAGAATAAGCCGGAAACAAACATATGATAGAGATTTCGCCCAAAATGTTCGTGATGAGGCCCCATGGGCACGACGTACAGCGGACGTCACGAATGACAAACAAGACGTCCCTAAATCGGCATCGCCAAGGATTCTTTAAGACGCCTCGCGACCACTGTAAATCGACCGTGAAAAGTGAACCACTAGACGTTGGACCCCAATCTCAAATCATACATCTGTCGAAAAGATATTCTAGGAGCTACTTGAATTCCCACCTATAAACTCCCGAAACTTTCTGGTTATGCAATCTGGTGTTGGGGATACAGGGGACGCAATATATCTCACCCAAACTAACAATACCTAGATCCAGCTGTATCCATCCGTCAACACATGACCAAGAAAACTCCGGAAATCATTTACCTCAACCTTCGAAAAGCATCTGTTATACGAGTTATGGCAATACTCTCGAACTCCTGCCCTAGTACTAGGTGGCCTCGAGGTCATCTCACCAAAAACTGCACAAAAGAGATTTCGATGTCGGCGAAACTCAGGTATTCCAGAATTGCAACGATAAAATTGTGACGACAACACCTCAGAGCTCAACTCCCCGGGTCACTGCCACAACCCCTAAATGTCAGGAGGCACCAAGAATAATGTTCTCGTCACAAAACCATCGGAACGATTCCAAGATACCCGCGTGATCCTAAATTTTTTTAGTGAAATTTGAGGAGAGGAGATTCAAAACTTCTACATCAGGGGGCCTCACCAGAGCGACGAAGGGACTGGGGAGTAAAAAGAATCCTACTCTCCGATATATATAATCCTAAGACTCAAAACTTTTTTTTCTAGACTCAACAACGCCAGCAATTCGATCAAGAAGGGGGCTCCTAAGTCGGGGATGGCTCTGATTACCAACTTGTAACGCCCACGATGCGGCTATATCTCTCACGTGTCGAGGCACGACTTAGAGGCATAACCGCATTGTAGGTTTTGTCGCAAGAAGGGTCATCTTCACACAATCCCATGTATTGAACAAGAATGGGATAAAGAGTTGGCTTACAATCGACACTTCACACAAAACATAAATCAAACATACATCATTCAGAATACAAGCAAGGTCCGACTACGGAACCAAAATAAAAGAAGACAACCCCAAATGCTAGATCCCCGATCGTCCCAACTAGGCTCCACTACTGATCAACGGGAAACGAAACAACACAACGGACAAGATCTTCATCGAGCTCCCACTTGAGCTCAGTTGCGTCACCTGCACTGGCATCGTCAGCACCTGCAACTGTTTTGGTAGAATCTGTGAGTCACGAGGACTCAGCAATCTCACACCCGCGAGATCAAGACTATTTAAGCTTATAGAAGGATGGAGTAATGAGGTGGAGCTGCAACAAGCACTAAGCATATATGGTGGCTAACATACGCAAAAGAGAGCGAAAAGAGAAGCAACGTACGGTCGTGAAGCTAGAAGTGATCAAGAAGTGATCCTGAAACTACTTACGTTCATGCATAACTCAAAACCGTGTTCACTTTCCGGACTCCGCCGAAAAGAGACCATCACGGCTACACACACGGTTGATGTATTTTAATTAAGTCAAGTGTCAAGTTCTCTACAACCGGAAATTAACAAATTCCCATCTGCCACATAACCATGGGCATGGCTTTCGAAAGATAATACCCTGCAGGGGTGTCCCAACTTAGCCCATTATAAGCTCTCACGGTCAACGAAGGATATTCCTTCTCCCGGGAAGAACCGATCAGTCTCGGAATCCCGGTTACAAGACATTTCGACAATGGTAAAACAAGACCAGCAAGACCACCCGACTGTGCAGACAAATCCCGATAGGAGCTGCACATATCTCGTTCTCAGGGCACACCGGATGAGCACTCCATACAACTAAAACCAGGCCTCAAGTTTCCTCGAGGTGGCACTGCAAAGGACTCTAGTTCGGACCAACACTCAGAGGAGCACTGGCCCGGGGGGGCTAAAATAAAGATGACCCTCGGGCTCACGAAAACCCAAGGGAAATGTATAGGTGGTAGGTGGTCAAATGGTAAAACCAAGGTTGGGCCTTGCTGGAGGAGTTTTATTCAAAGCGAACTGTCATGGGGGTCCCATAAATCACCCAACCGTGTAAGGAACGCAATATCAAGAAACATAACACCGGTATGACGGAAACTAGGGTGGCAAGAGTGGAACAAAACACCAGGCATAAGGCCGAGCCTTCCACCCTTTACCAAGTATATAGATGCATTAATTAAGTAAGAGATATCCATGTTCCAACATGGAACCAACTTCATCTTCACCTGCAACTAACAACGCTATAAGAGGGGCTGAGAAAAAGCGGTAATATAGCCAAACAATGGTTTGTTAGGAAAGGATGGTTAGAGATTTGACAAGGCAATATGGGAGGCATGCTATAGCAAGTGGTACGTATCGCGGCATAGCAAAATAGCGAGCAACTAGCAACCAAATATAGAAGTGATTTCGAGGGTATGGTCATCTTGCCTAAAATTCCGCTAGGAAGAAGATCAAATACATGAAGAAGACAAACGGACGTAGTCGAATGAACCCTCACAACTCCGGAACGAAACCGCAGCTAACGAGAGAAGCAAACCGGAAAGAAGCAAACAACATGGTAAACAACCAAGCATAATCATGGCATGATGCACAATCAAGTATGATGCATGTCCGGTTTAATGAGGCATGGCATGGCAAAGTGCAACAAACAAAACTACAAATTAAGTGGAGCTCAATATGCAACGAGTTGCATATTGACGAAACACCACATCAAGTATTTAGTTCTCTCTTGTTTATGTACCCAACAATATTAAACGTTGTAAAACATGACAAGAGGTGAAGCATAATAAAACTACACATCGAGGCAAGTTTAAATGAGGCCGGAACAACAAACAACAATTCCGAAAATCCGCATATGCATATTTCGAATTTGCTACTGTTCTGCCCTAAATACAACTAAATGTTGTTAAACAGCAAAATAAAGAGCACCATGTTAAACTAGGCATTTTTTTACCCCATTTACATATAAAGAACATTTAATTCCGAGCTATGGTTAGTTAGTTATGAAATAAACCATTTTAGCATATTATTTAAGCAAAATTAAACAAACAACATTTCAAGCATCTTAACATGGGATGAAAGTTGGATATTATGAAACTAGACAAAATTCTAAGCATTTTTCATATTTGAAGTTTTAACATATGGTGAATGGTTATTTAGTTATTAGATGCATGAACATTAAGGGGTTTTCTGAAAAACTGCAGTCTTTGGATAATGCTAAAATCGCAGATCTTGGAAAAAACGTTATCGGGCTGAAACTGGGCGGAGTGGGCGCTCACGATGGGCCAGGCCCAGTCGGTGGAGCTGGCTGCAGGCTTGGCGGTTCGGGCTGACGAAGTGGGCGGCTTGGGCCTTGGCGCCTGGGACTTGGATACCGGCCACGCTGGCGCTGGACCAAGTCAACGAAGGGGCAGCGCTGGTTATCTCGTTCGTGAAGCAGGGACGGCGGCTGGCGATGCGCAATGCAGGGCATGGCGGCGACCTCCTGCGACGAGTGGATGGACGAGGGGGGACGGATCCCGTGCGAAGGAGGTTGAGGAGGGCCGAGGCGAGGCTGGAGCTACTACCGTTTTTCCCGGCGCTCGACGGGAGGACGCATGCGAGGAACTTGGCACTACGGAGCTTGCTGCCGGCGAGGCACGAGGAGGGGAAGCAGAGAAGGCCGTGGGCTCCTAGAAGAAGATGGTGGTGGCATGAGGAGTTTCCCATCGCAGATCGAGGGCGTCAGGCAGCGCTCTGGTTCCTATGGAGAAGAGGCAGGGAGATGAGACGGGAGGGAGAAGGGAAGAAGAAAGGAGAGATAGGGAAGGAGAGGGTGGCCCTGCTGGTGCTCGTCATGGCAGGTTCGGGCGGCGGACGGAGCAGCTCCGGCGGTGGCGCTCGACGACGCGGTCGAGCGGGAGGAGGCTCTCGAGCTCATGCGGAAGCTGGGAGGCGCTGGGGCTTGGCGGGCAAGAGGAGGCCGATGGAATTTTGGATCGGGGCGGATAAGGCAGGTGATTGGCTCGGGGAATGAGGAGATCCCGAGGAAGAAAGGGAGGTGGGTGGCGGCGGCTCGGGAATAGGAGGATGGATGGGACAGGATCCCTAGTTTCTAGGGTTAGAGTAGACTGATTATATAGTGAGTGGGTTAGGAGTCCAAATAAGAAAATAGAGATGTTTTATAGATGTTTGAGGTTGATCCGGATCCATCGGTCATGACAGCCCGGGTCGGGTTCGGGACAACTTCGGATGCGCACGAGGGGTTTGACGAAAGGAGAATAAAACAAGGGGGGTTCGATGGGCTCATAGAAGAGAGAGAGAAGAGAGTGGCCTGGTTGATTTAAGAGGAGATCAACAGAGACAAAGTAGAAGCGGCAACTACGAACGACTACGAGTTTGAAGAAAAACATGCGGATGCAATGCGTATGATGTCATGATGAATGCAACAAACAAAATGAAAACATATGGCGAACATGAATACATGGAAGGCATCTAGAGCTTCGGTCTCGGGGCGTTACACAACCATAGGAGGAGGAGGGGAAGATGGAGAGCAGACAACCAACACCTCAACATGAAGAATGCCACACACATGATGATCATGATGCAATGCAATAGAATGACAAGAGCCACATCAAAATCGTGAAGCATATAACCAGCAAGATCACCATGGCAACAACAAGGATGGAAAAATGCAATATAATGGCAAGAGGCATAAAGCAAACACATGGCATAACAAGTGAAATGAGCATGGTGCAAGAAGAAAAGATATGAAAAGGCACTCAACATGATCATGGCATAAACATATAGGAATGAAATATGAAAAACAATTATGATAATGCAACGAACACAATAAACACACAACAACAACTAGAATAAAGGAAGGCATCTGGAGCATCGAACTCGAGGTGTCACAACTATAAATGTCGCTTAGCCACCACCATAGGAGGGGATCCGGGATCAAGCACCCAAACCCTCGCTAGCTCACACCCACATAAGAACAGACCTCCTGAGGTTGTTCTTCCTCTGTACCAGTTCATCCTCAGCCCCTCGCGAGGCTAATCCACCCCAAAGCTGGAGTAGGGTCTTACACCGCAAGGTGGCCCGAACCTGCGTAAATTGTCGTGTCCCTTTCCTTTCCTGTTCATCGAGCTAGGCCGTGAGAGCGAAGAACTGGTTGGCTAGAGATGTTGAGTTCTTCGCACAAGCCCCAGAGTTTGAACCTTACTCGGGACTACAAAGCCCTGAATCTTACATTTGGCACGCAGGTAGGGGCATGTCAATGGGTTGCTTAATCATCAGCCGCGCTCCACCCTTGCCGCTTGGTTCCCATGGCATGCGCCGCTCCACTCGCCGGGCCGCCAGGCGAATTTGGAGCCATCTCGGGATTTCGGCCTTTCCCCCTCGCCTTGCGACGAGTGCGATGGCCGCTGAAGTTCAGGCTGGAGTTGCCCCATGATATGATGGCGCGGCGGACCCCGCGGAGTTCCTCTAGGACTACGTGGATGCCATCTGGTGGCCGGCGGCGACGACAAGGTCATGGTGAATTGGCTCCTTATGGCTCTTACGGGTGTGCCGCGCTAGATTCCTCAGTGGCCTCCTAGGAAGTCTTGCGCGACCTGTTCATCGCGCACGGAGCTGGTGCCCCATGTAGTCGGGACCATCATCAGCGGGTCGCAGGTGCCGGCCTCAAAATGCCACGTCAAGCAGTTCTTTCGCCACGTGGGGGCCGCCCAGTCGTGGCGGGGCCCCTCCGGGCTGGGCAGATCCCAAGGCTGACCTCTTCGACTTCAGGGACCACCCTATGACCATGATCGGCACCGGCGCGCTTCCCATGCTTTGCACCCCCACCATCTTCAACGTAGCAGTCATTAGGACCCTCATCGATGGCGGCGCGGGCCTCAACGTCCTCTCTGTGGAGGCCTTCGGTCTACTACATGTGCCCTTCGACCGGCTCCTCCCCACCAAGCCCTTCTCGGGGGTCATCGATGGTTCCACCTGCCCTCGGGGGCAGATCTGCCTTCCTGTCACCTTTGGCACGCGCAACAACTACCACACACGATCTCATCAACTTCGACATCGCACGCGTCAGCCTCCCGTACAACGCCATTCTCGGATATCCGGCCCTCGCCAAGTTCATGGTGGCGACTCACCCCCGGCTACAACGTCATGAAGATGCCAGGAAACAGCGTGTCCTTACCGTGGTAGGGGACACCAGATGCGCTCGTGGCCCTCAAGGTCGCTTTCAAGGCCGTGGGGGGTGCTCCGGAGGGTCCGGGGGCAGCGCCAGCAAATAAGAAGTTGTTGTTCTCTCAAGATCGGGCTGAAACAAAACAGGTGCCTGTTGAAGAGGACGGTGGATTGGGTACTACCTTCACCATAGGTGCCAGCCTCCCCCCGCACAAGGAAGAGGCACTGGTCTGGTTCCTCCGTGCGAACAAGGACGTGTTTGTGTGGGAGGCAACATACCTGGTCAGCATTCCAAGCGGAGTGATCGAGCACCACTTGATGGTGTGCCCCATGAAGCAGAAGGCACAACGGCTAGCCCCGCAAAAGAAGTCGTTCAAGAGACCCGCAAGATACAGGAGGCTAGCGTTATTCGGGAGGTGCGGCATCCGGATTGGCTGGCGAACCCTGTTATCATCCCCAAGAAGGGCGGGAAGGAGCGAATGAACCTCATTAAAGCTTGCCCTCCGGACCCCTTCCCTCTTCCGTGCATCGACCAAATCGTCGACTCCATTGCCGAGTGCCATTTGTTGTGCTTCCTGGACGCCTTCTCAGGCTGTCAACAAATCAAGATGGCGGTGTAGGATGTCGAGAAGACGACTTTCCTGACCCCGTGCGGGGTGTACTGCTACCCATGCATGTCTTTCGGGCTACGCAATGCCGGTGCGACCTTCCAACGATTGATGTGCATCGCCTTGGGCCAGCAGCTCGGGAGGAACGCTGAGGCATACATTGACGACATAGTGGTCAAATCTCAGGAGACGAGAACTCTTGTTGAAGATCTAGAAGAAACATTCGCCAGCCTGCGTAAGGTAAACTTGCAGCTCAACCCGGAGAAGTGCGAGTTCGGCGTCCCATGCGGCAAGCTGCTGGGTTTCCTAGTGTCGCACAGAGGGATCGAGGCCAACCCGGGGAAGATCAAGGCGATAGAGAGGATGAGCCCGCCGCAGACCCTCAAAGATATGGAGAAACTGGTGGGCTGTGTAACCTCGCTGGGGCGCTTCATGTCCAAGCTAGGCGAGCGCGCCATCCCGTTCTTCAAGCTGGTGAAAAAGAAGGGTCTGTTCGAGTGGACTCTAGAGGCCAAAGTGGCCTTCCAAGACCTCAAGAGGTACCTCACCAGCCCGCCAGTGATGGTAGCGCCTCGCCCTCTTGAACCCCTGGTGCTTTACCTGGCCGCCATGCCTCACTCAGTCAGCGCGGTGCTCGTGGCTGTCCGGGAAGAGCATGCGGTTGAGGGTGCGAGGCGCAGCGCGTTGCGCCCCGACAGAGGCGTCGCAACCTCAGGACGGTACTCCTGAGGCCTTGGCCGCCCCACTAGGCGACGGGGCTCCCAAGGATGGCACTCCTGAGGCCATGACTACCCCGCCAGATGACAAAGCTCTTGAGACTCCCCTGGCACAGGAGGGACGGGACCCCACCGATGCCTCCTCCCTCGTCGAGCATCCCGTGTACTTCATCAGCATGGTATTGCGTGACGCGCGGGCACGTTACCCATGCCATAGAAGCTCCTCCTCACACTCCTTGTTGGCTCCAGGAAACTGCGTCACTACTTCCAAGGCCACCCAATCAAGGTTGTCTCACCCTACCCCTTGGAGAGGGATCTCCGTAGCCCCAACGCCACGAGAAGGGTTGCCGAATGGAACAACAAGTTGCAGGCGTTCCAACTGGAGATCAGCACCACCAGGGTCATCAAGTGTGCGGCCTTCGCTGTCAGGACCCCGATTCCAAGTCACATCGATCTAGCTGGTAACACCTCATATCACTTTGCGGCCTCATGCACGGTATTCCCACGGGTGTCGCCTTACCATGGCCCGGGACCGTTTGCGCCTTTTGGCTCACGTATATGATAGTGTGCTAGCATCCATATGACAGAGAACCCGGGCCGACATGGCTAGTCGTGAACCCAAAGCGGCACTAACCCATGGGGACATGCATACATGAATCAACTTCGAGCATGTCGGTCAATGACAGTGTGAATCCGGGCTGTAGCACTGGGCTAACAGACTCGGGAACCCGGCTGTAGCAGGCTAGGCAGGATTCCGGATGTCACCGCGTGACATTTCCCAAAGGATGTATACATGAACAAAGTGAAACACATGTCGGCCACCAAGCGCCCCGAGCAGAGTTCTGGGCTAGCAGGACTCCGTGAACCGGGCAGAAGCGGACTACTATGGCTCAAGGAAGCACTAGACTACATTTCCCCATAAGAGAGGCTGCCAAGGATAAACAACTAGATTGTCGGATCCCACACATACCAAGCATTTCAAACATACACACAATATGCTCGATATGTGTAAATACAACATGGCATCACAACATAACTCTACGACTCAAGTATTTATTCATTAGGCTCCGAGGAGCGAGATATTACAAACATGGGTCTCATGACCCAACATTCAAAGCATACAAATCAAAGCACAAGCGGAAGCTTAACATGTCTGAGTACAGACATCTACAAATGAAAAAGGCTGAGAAGCCTGACTATCTACCAGATCCTCCCGAGGGCACAAGATCGTAGCTGAGGTAACAAGCTAAACGTCGAAGTCCACACGGAACTACTAGCAAGACTAACATCTCTCTGCAAAACATAAAATAAGCAAACGTGAGTACAGATGTACCCAGCAAGACTTACATCAGAACTAACTACATATGCATCATTATCAACAAAGGGGGTGGTGGAGTTTGACTACACCAAGCCAGCTTTGACTCGGTGGCTATCCTGAACTACGACTCCAAGTAACTCTTTTGAGGTGGCGCACACGAGTCCACATATTCACCATATCAATACACCACTATGGATCCGCTCCCGTCTACCTACGAGAACACCATCCATAGCACTCACGCTTATCTTGCGCGTTTTAGAGTATCCACTTTCACTTGTCTATGAACTGTTATAGGCAACCCAGAAGTCCTTTAGCGCGGACACAGCTATTCGAATAGATGATGTTAACCCTGCAGGGGTGTACTTCTTCACACACGCTCTCACCACTTATCGCCGTTTACACGACATGTACTCAGCAACCTTCAAGCGGAAGCCCATCGAGGGTGTCGGCCACGGCCTACCTAAACACTCAAGAACCTAGTCCAGGATTATTGCCTATTTGGGTTCCATCTGCAGGGAGTCCGGCCGAGGTTTCCAATTACGGCCCCGAACGATGTGTGCACGGTTCCCGAGACACCAAACGGGCGAATCGGTACACCGGGCCACGGTGTATCTACCGCATCATAGCCCACCCCTAGGGTCAGCGCTATGCACGGCCTCCAACACATATCCTACAAACACCAGAAACTAGTTGCAACTCCTGGACAGAGAACAAGGGTGGTTAAGAAACCGAGAGAGTCAATTAAGGATCCCAATGTGTGGTAGTAATTGTTCATGGATCTCAAACATAGAACTCATTTCCTAAGGACGGCTTCAATGAGACAACCCACCATGTACTCCTACATGGCCTCTCACCGCTACCTTTACCAAATCATGTTCACACACTTAGCTCACACACAGTAGGACATGTTCACACACCTCTTATTCATCCTCGATGAATCAGACCCGACTCAACTCTAAGCAGTAGCAGGCATGACAAATAAGCATGAATAAGTAGGCACAACAGGGCTCAACCAAGTCCTACTCATGCTAGTGGGTTTCATCTATTTACTGTGGAATGACAGGTCATGCAGAGGATAAAGGGGTTCAGCTACCGCAGCAAGTAACATGTCAGGACCCCGATTCCAACTCACATCGACCTAGCTGGTAACACCTCATATCCCTTTGCGGCCTCACGCACGGTATTCCCACGGGTGTCGCCTTACCATGGCCCGGGACCGTTTGCGCCTTTTGGCTCACGTATATGATAGTGTCGCTAGCATCCACATGACAAAGAACCCGGGCCGACATGGCTAGTCGTGAACCCAAAGCGCACTAACCTATGGGGACAGCATACATGAATCACCTCGAGCATGTCACCATCAACGATGAATTGGGCTGTAGCACTGGCTAACAGACTCGGTATCCCGGCTGTAGCAAAGCTAGGCAGGACTCAATATCACCGCTGACATTTCCCGAAGCGACAGATATAGGAACGAAATGAATCACATGCCGCCACCAAGTGTCCAAGCAGTAGTCTGGGCTAGCAGTGACTCCGTGAACCGGGCAGAAGCGGACTACTATCGCCGTAAGCACGAGACTACATTTCCCCATATGAGAGGCTGCCAAGGATAAACAACTAGATTGTCGGATCCCACTCATACCAAGCATTTCAATCATACACGCATATGCCCGATATGAGTAAATACAACAAGGCATCACAACAAAACTCTACAACTCAAGTACTTTATTTAAGAGGCTCCGAGGAGCCATACATAACATAGTCATACAGTAGGGGTCACATGACCCAACACTCAAGTCATACAATCATACAAGCACAAGCGAAGCAAACTAGTCTGAGTACGCACTCTAGAAAGAAAGAAAGCTTGTTGGAGCCTTTCTATCTACAATGGCCCTTCACAAGTCTTAGATCGCCACCGGGTGGCTAGTTCACTGTCAAGTCAATATCTACATAGAATCCGTCGGGGGTAGTATAGTCCTCTAAAAACATTAATTAAGCAAACATGATTACAAAGGTACTCAAAGAAGTCTTACCACGTAATCCTATCATACATGCACATTCTCAAGGAAGGAAGTGGAGTTATTTGCAACAAGCCAGCTTTGACTCTTGGCTAAGCTATCCCACGTGACACCACTTTGTAAAGCATTTGTCGTACACGAGTCCACTAATCACCATCACAATACTCCACCGTGGATCCTCTCGTCATCCCCGAGAGGGCCATCCACGATACTCACACTTATCTTGAGGCTTTTAATAGTATCCATTTACTTGTCTATGAACTGATATAGGTAACCCAAAGTCCTTCTCCGTGGACACGGCTATTCAATAGATCATATTTAACCCTGCAGGGTGTACTTCTTCACACACGCTCACCACTTATCGTCGTTTACGACATGTACTCGCAACCTTCAAGCGGAAGCCCAACGTGGTGTCGGCCACAGCCTACCTAAACACTCAAGTCCCTAGTCTAGGTTTATCGCCTATTGGTTCCATCCGCAGGAGTCCGGCCGAGGTTTCCCATACAGCCCGAACGATGTGTGCAGGGTTCCCGAGATACCAAACGGGCACTTTCGGTACACGAACACGGTGCCTACCGCAACACAACCCACCCCTAAGGTCAGCGTATGCGTGCCCCAAAGATGCTACAAACACCGAAACTACTTGCAACTCCCGGACTAAGAACAGGGTGGTTAAGAAGTTTAGAGGGTCCATTGGTTTCGGGCCCAATGCGTGGTAGTAGCTAGTTCATGGATCACAAACACAGATCTCAGTTCCTAGGATCGGCTTCAATGAAACAACCCACCATGTACTCCTACATGGCCTCTCATCGATACCTTTACCAAATCGTGTTCAACACTTTCACTCTCGAACCAACACAGCCTTTCACTCCAGGTTCATCATCCCGATGAGCCGACTGACACAACTCTAAGCATAGCAAGCATAGCATGGTAGGAATCACAAACATGGCTCAATCAACTCCTACACATACTAGTGGGTTTCATCTAGTTACTGTGGCAATGACAGGTCATGCAAAGGAAGTGGGTTCAACTACCGCAGCACACAACAGTTTGAATCGCGTTGTCTTAATGCAAATGCGAGAGCGAAGCGAGAACATGGGTTTGTATCGAAATGATCAACGGGTTGCTTGCTCGATGGAACTGGGTAGGGAACCGCCCTTCGATGGGTAGTCGAGGTTATCTTCGGGGGCAGAACCTATCATGAAAGCACACCGAAAGTAAACACACATGACAATATGCAACAATATGATGCATTCTATAACATGGCAATATGTATGTGTGTTGGTCTAATGCAAGCTGAAAGAACAGGGGATGAACTCATTTGAATCAAGGATTCAAATGATAGCTCATTTGAGTTAGTCCTAATGGTGCAATATCTTATTCTGGTTAAACAGCATAGTTAACTTGCTTTAACATGCATGAAACCTGTACCAATGGATAGAGTGGATTTTTCTGATAATTTTTCATATATAAATCTTTGCATTTGGAGTTATAGATTAAAAGTTATAAGCATTTGAAATTTGAATTATATTCTGGAATTTACTATATCAAAATAAATCCAGAAATTCATTTATCGCGTCAGCATGAGGTCAGCGTGATGTCAGGGGTCAACGGGGTCGTCCAGGTCAAACTGACCAGTGGGACCCGCATGTCAGGGTAATTAACTTAACTAAAGTTTTAATTAAACTAACCTATTTAGTTAGCGGTGGCTGGGCCCCAGCTTGTCGGTGACTGTCGGGTCAACGCGGCCCACAAGGTCAATGCCCACGCCGGCCGCACGGCGACTAGTCACGGCCGAGCCCGACACGGCGGAGGGAGTGTGTTTGGTGATTCCGGCGACCAAACGAGTCATGGAAGATAGCTACGGGTAGCTAGGAGCAACCCGCATCTATTGGTGAGGTTAGTTGGGGTCGGGTGGCGGAGTTGGCGCCGCGCGACGAGTTAGGCGGCCGCCGGGTTCGCCAACGACGGGTTTGGGGTTAGAGGGCTCGGCGAGGTGCGGGAGGTGCATGGGCAGACCCGTTGGGGTGTGGTGAGTCACGATGGACACGGTGGCGTGGCTGTTGGGTGGCGAGCCTCATCGGCAACGAGCTCCAAGGCGGTGCGTTCGGGTGATCGTGGTTGGGTCGTTGTGGTGCACGAGAAAGAGAGTGGAGAGGATGGGGAGGTAGCCAGGCTCACAGCGGTCTCGTAGAGAGCCTCGTCGGGGTCGGGGATGAACCGGGGCGACGGCGACGTCAAAGGGGATCTCCGGCGACTCCGAGCTCGGTCGAGGTCGGTGAGCTAGGTTCGGGGTGCTTAGAGCGAGCGGGATTCAGCTAGCTAGGGGTAGTGGAGTGCGGCGGAGCTCCTGGACATGGTGGGGAGGAGCATGGACGGCGGGAGCACGACTTGGTGGTGGCGCGCGGGCGATGGCGTCGCCAAGTTGGGGAGAGCGAGAGAGGAGGCAGGGGGCGAATGGCGTGTCCAGGGGTCGGGCGACGACGTGGAGGCCGCCCAGCAGCGAGGCGGCGAGGAGGTGAAGCAGGCGGCGGGCCAGCTGCGTGGCGCGCCCAGAGCTCGCCGTCGGGCACAGTGTGCTACTGCTGGTCGAGCCAAGCAGCTCATTGGCCAGCTCTTGGGCTGGGCAGCAGGTGGGGCACACAGAGCGACAGGTTTTTTTTTTCCATTTTAAGCTTTTTCTATTTTCTGCAACTTTGTGGGGTTTTTCTAAAATACCAAAACTATTTTAAAAATCACCAAAATGCTCCTGGTCACTTGTTGGAATATTCCCAACATGAAACATTTTGGTTTGGCAATTTTTGAACATTTAAAATATTTTATATAATTTAAAATGCTCAAGTTCAAAACTTGTGGATTAATCCTAGGAACCTTGGATGACCTAGAAAATGATACACCTCCTTTGACATAGGTTCTGAACCAAAACAAAGAGGATGAGCATTTTGAAGGGCATTTCGGATTCATTGAAATAATTTTTAGTAAACCCTAGTTATTTTAAGGGGGTGTTCTGGGGTTTCCTGCCTTCCCCATTTCAAATTCAAATGGAATTTAAACATGATGCACACCCTAATGCATGGTCTAACTGGGATGTGACATGACAGATGAATCGTTGTTGTCCTAATGCAGTAAAAGAGAGCAGGAGCGAGAGAGTGGGATTGTATCGGAATGAACAAGGGGGGCTTTGCATGCCTGGCACTTCAAGATAATATAGTTCTTCATTGGTGTCATCGATCTCGTCGTCGAACATCGCTCATCGAGAGGGGCGGTTACCGGCAAACACGTATGACACAATCAATGCAATGCGACAATATGATGCATGCTATGACATGGCAATATGATGTGTGATAGGTCTAATGCAACGTGGGACAGAAAGGTTTGACTCCATTTGAACCAAGGATTCAAATGATCACCCAAAATAATAAGTGATATAAGTGCATTAGCTTGTTTCACCTAAACACAAGGTTAAAGTGTTCTACCAAGCATGAAAATGGTACAGATGGATAGATTGCATTTTTCTGATCATTTTTCATATATAACTTATTTGTTTTGGAGCTACGGTTGAATTACTATGATTTTTAGAAGTTTTGGCTAATTTACGAATTTCAATGTAATAAATCCAGAAAAGATTTACTGCGTCAGCATGACGTCACTGTGATGTCAGTAGTCAACTGGGTCGGCCAGGTCAAACCTGACCTGTGGGACCCATGTGTCAGTGGTTAGTTAAATAACTAAACAGAGTTAGTTAGTGTTAAGTTAAGCACTAATCTAGGTTAATTAGCGCTAAACTAACCTAACTAATAATTAACAAGGGTGGCCCACACGTCAGCGACCCAGTGGGTCAAACAGGGCCCACCCAGTCAATGGTCAGCGGGTCAAACCCACCGGCGTCGAGTCACCGGCGAGGCCAGAGACAGCGGAGGCATTCGGGTTTCGTCCCAAGGCGACCAAATCGAAGGCCGAGGCCATCTACGGAATGAGGAGACTCATCCGCATAGAATGGTGCGAGCGGGAGGAGCTAGGGTGGAGCGAGCTCGCCGGAGTCGAGCTCGTGGCGGCCGCGGAATTCGGGCAAGTGGCAAAACAGCGCTACCGTGCATTAGCGGGGAAGACAAGTAGTTCTACGGACTCCTGGAGGTGAGGGGAGCACAACTAGCTAAAGAATTCGATCGGAGAGGCACGGCAAAGCCAGGGCCGACATCCATGGCGGACGGCGGCGCTCGGTCGAAGGGGGCCAGGGCTAGAGGACAAAACGAGAGGGAAAACAGTGGGAGATGATGCGAGGGCTCACGTTGATCTCGCAGAGACGCTCAGAGTGCTCGGGGAGGTCCTGCACGCGGCGAAATCGACGGCGGCGATCCACGGCATCGAGGAAGAAGATGGCGTTGAAGTCCGCTCTACAGGCCGTCCGGGCTTGCGTGAGTCATCGAGGAGGAAGAGGCGGTCGTGGCGGTCCTTCAGAGCATGGAGAGAGGTCGAGGGGGAGGCTGTGGCTACGTAGGCGATGAGCGGCGGCGACGAGCTCGCTCGGCTTCGGGAGAGAGAGCGAGAGAGGCGAGGCAGGGAGAGAGGGGAGCGGTCGAGGGGGGTCGGGGAGACGACGTGGAGGTCGTCCAGGCGTCAAAGCCGCGGGCGGCAAGCAGGAGGTGGCGCCTGACGGTGCGGCGCGCGTCGAGCCGCACGCGCCTGGCCCTCCCGCAAAGGAGGAAGACGACAGGGGAGGTGGCGGTGGTGGGCTGGGCCAGCCACTTGGGCCGCCAGGTGTGCTGGCCAGGTGGTCCGCGCAGGTGAGGCCAGGTAACAGGATTTTCATTTGTTTCTGTTTTAATTTTATTTCTGTAGGTTTGTTGCATTTCTAAAAATACCTAGGCAACTCCAAAAATCACCAAACTACACATGGCCACTACTTGGAATATATCCAGCACGGAACATTTTAGTTTGGGGTTATTTGAGCATTTGAAATATTTTATATAATTTAAAAGCCCAAACTCAAATAACTAAAGATTTAATCCAGTGACCTTAGAGTGACCTAGAAATTTGTGCATCACTTTTGATAGTGGTTTAAGACCAAGGCAGAGGTGATGAACATTTTAGAAGGGCATTTCAGGTTCATTGAAAATGTTTTTATGTTGAACCTATTTTATTTGATCTGGTGCTAGGGTTTGATCAATCCCCATTTCAAGTTTCAAAATAATTTAAACATGATGCAACAGGAAAGTGCTAGCCTAGTGCAAGGTAAGGCTAGGGATGTGACAACTCACCCCCACTAAACAAGAATCTCGCCCCGAGATTCAAGACGTGAGGTAAGAAGACAAAGGGGACACTAAGCATCACAAACTTCATGATCCAACTGTCTCCTCGAGGTTGTTTATTCGTTGCATATGTTGATCTTGACATCCTCGCTTTTGAGATCTTCATCCACGCAATGATGA
Source organism: Aegilops longissima (assembly GCA_021605205.1). Lineage (NCBI taxonomy): Eukaryota > Viridiplantae > Streptophyta > Magnoliopsida > Poales > Poaceae > Aegilops > Aegilops longissima. The sequence goes on from CM038679.1 coordinate 222,761,386, forward strand.
CGGAAATAAACTCTACTAGGATTGATCTTCTCGAAGATCGAGCTATACAATATCAACTCGCGGAATGAGATGTTGAAACATCTCGAGTTGAGACACAAAACACATCGAAGGGATGGAAGAACAAACGACAGGGTTTGATTTGGTGGGCAACAATTCCACGCTTAGAAAGATGGTGGGTGGTGGCAAGGTGGCAAGGAAATAATTGCCATGATCCCGTAACGGCGCACCTTGGAGAAGGTGACTCATTGAACTGCTCCCTTAAGTGGCAAAAAGAATTACTTTTGATCCATAGATCATTGGAACCCTTCATACCAGCTTAAGGCAATTTACGATTGATCGTTTGAAAGAGCTCGAAGAAATGACATACTCGAACTAGGATGGATGATGTGGACTACCTTGTTGAAGACAACGCAATGGATGATTTTTTCTTATCATCGAAAATGGATGGGACCCATGGTAGGACCACTTTAGAAGATGACCTTGGAGAGCAACTTCTAAGAGGGGCAGCCCATGGTAAATTGGCACAGTGGCGGTGCAAGATGGGAACCAAATGCAACTGTTGGGAATGTTCCAACCATCATATCTTCCCGAGATTCAGATCTGGTTAGAAACAGGATACTTCAGACTCACATGTCTGAAAAGAAGAGTTGCAACAGAAATCGACGAGATAACGTTGCGAGATTCTCGGGAGATGAATTACGATAGCAAGCTCCAAAACATGAGTTGGTTCTGCTACATACATGTGAACACAATGTCCCAGACAAGCATGACCACGTAGTAGTATTATAATTAAACACTACCGAGTTCAAGTGGGGAACCATCATCAAGGATTTCGAAGTCTTTATGCGCTAGACTTCTTTTTCTTGAACAAGTCAACCAGTGGCTTGAAGTGCTAGGGAACATATGGAATGAAGGTTGCAAGTCTTCAATCCACAGAATACTTTGCACGTATGCATGACTGACTTGGGATGATTCCGAAGGAAGAAAAACAAACCTTTCTCAAATTCATTGCGGCAACTTGCACCAAATGCACATGAATCCGAGGAAGTCACTTCTTCCATCCAAGCATAGGATTCATGAATGGAACACAAAGGCATTGCTTACAAAATTTCCAGCACTAGGTTGATGTTCAACATGAATCATGGGGGAGACAAAATGCTGCTGATGGGCTTAACAGCAATTCATCGGAATTTCCATATCACTGGACTTCCGCCATCATGTGAACACGGTGATAGCATTAGTCAGACCAAAAGATGTAATGGTGTATGCTCGAGGGATCAACCATGAGTAAGACAACATTACGAACATCGTTGGTTCTGATTTGACTTGACGATAGCCCATGCTCAAATCAAAGATTGTTTAAGATAATAGATCCAACAACTGATCACAGGGACCAATCGATGAAGATATCATCTTTCTTCAACACACGCACAAACGCAAAGATATCCCTTCAAAATGAACTAAATTCATTAAAGCTTTTATCTTCCAACTCTCCAAGTTGTTTTTTAGCTTAACCAACCAGCTCAGGGATATCCAACACAGATTCTTGGAGAAAAGTGGTTTAATGGAAAACCAACTTGATCACGATCTCAACATAACAGTCAGGGGACAACCTGGTAATACTTCCGAGAAGATATTCGGAAAATCACGAACCACCGGTATGTTACTAAGCTCGAGAACAACCTTGCTTTTTAGGGCAAGATGATATGATCAAAAAAGTGAGGGATTGACACAATCCTAACTCATTGATCGAAGAGTGCACCATAAATAAGGACTAGGTAGCATGATCAATCTTAGGATGATGATTCAATAACCACCATGCTAAGAATGAGAATATTGTCAATTTACTACCAAGCAACGAGGTTGCTAGGACTATCGATTTCACACACCACAATTCACTTGTCGGCATTCCGGGTGCGACAACACGGAACCGAGGAATGAATAATGAGGGCAGAGGTATCACTACATCAAGAGTTCATAGGGTGGTGTGCAATTCCATGATATTCTTGATATAAAGATAGTAATACTCCAAGGTAGAACAGAACAAGAGCTAGATTAGCATTTTGATCTGCGGAACACAACTGCTTTGACCCAATCCTGGATATGGATGAGGTACTAGAGTTTTTTTATCCTAGTCATTCCGGAATAGAATGGCTTGACGGACCACATGAGTTATAGGCATCGATGAACACGAATGCACAATTACTCCTGACTATCAATTGATAGACGAAGGTCGAATACAACTGAAGAGGGACAACTCAAAGGAACATATAACTTTTCGAGTTGTGGAGGCATGGATTAGTATGTCAAGCAAAGTTCAACATTTCTTCTTTTTTTTAAAAAATTAAGTTTAAAAACATGGGAAAAGTTTGGGAAAAAAGCAAAATTTAAAACTTTAATGGGGAAGGGAAAAAGGGAAATTTTTAAATCCTTCTTTTTGAAGCAGCGGTAAAAAATTTGGAAACCCAAAAAAACTGGGAAAGGATTTTCCCCATAAAAGGGGACCCTTAAAGGGGGGGGGGGGGGGTTTAAATTTCCCCCGGGGGGAAAAAAAAACCCACCAAAACCGGGGGGGGGAAATTTTAAATGGGGCCCACCCTTCAAGGGGAAAGGGGGGGAAAAGGGAAAGGTTTAAGAAGGGGCCCGGGATTAAAATTTTCGGGCCCGGGCGGGGGGAAATTCGGGCGGGCGGGGGGGGACAGGGGGGGGGGAAAGGGTTTAAGGGAAAGGGGGGAAATTTTGGGGGGGGGGTGGAGGGCGGGCCCTTTTTGGGGGAAGGAAAAAGGGGGGGGGAAAAAAGGGAAAAGAAAGGAGGGTTTTGGGGTTGGCCAAGCGGAAGCCCAGCGAGGGTGTCGCCACGGCCTACCTAAACACTCAAGTCCCTAGTCCAGGTTTATCGCCTATTCGGGTTCCATCCGCAGGGAGTCCGGCCGAGGTTTCCACTAATGGCCCCGAACGATGTGTGCAGGGTTCTCGAGACACCAAACGGGAGAATCGGTACACCGGGCCATGGTGTATCTACCGCATCATAGCCCACCCCTAGGGTCAGAGCTACGCACGGCGGCCTCCAACACATATCCTACAAAGACCAGAAACTAGTTGCAACTCCTGGACAGAGAACAAGGGTGGTTAAGAAGCCGAGAGAGTCAATTAAGGATCCCAATGTGTGGTAGTAACTATTCATGGATCACAAACACAGAACTCATTTCCTGAGGACGGTTTCAATGAGACAACCCACCATGTACTCCTACATGGCCTCTCACCGCTACCTTTACCAAATAATGTTCACACACTTAGCTCACACACAGTAGGACATGTTCACACACCTCTGATTCATTCTCGATGAATCAGACCCGACTCAACTCTAAGCAGTAGCAGGCATGACAAAAAAGCATGAATGAGTAGGCACAACAGGGCTCAGACAACTCCTACTCATGCTAGTGGGTTTCATCTATTTACTGTGGAATGACAGGTCATGCAGAGGACAAAGGGGTTCAGCTACAGCAAGTAATGAGATGAATCGTTGTTGTCCTAATGCAGAAAAAGAGAGCAGGAGCGAGAGAGTGGGATTGTATCGAATGAACAAGGGGGTTTTGCTTGCACGGCACTTCAAGAAAATATAGTTCTTCATTGGTGTCATCGATCTCGCCATCTAACATCGCTCATCGAGAGGGGCGATTCTACGCAAACATGTATGACACAATCAATGCAATGCGACAATATGATGCATGCTATGACATGGCAATATGATGTGTGATAGGTCTAATGCAACTTGGGACAAAAAGATTTGAGTCCATTTGAACCAAGGATTCAAATGATCACCCAAAATAATAAGTGACATAAGTGCATTAGCTTGTTTCACCTAAACAGCAAGGTTAAAGTGTTCTAACATGCATGAAAATGGTACAGATGGATAGATTGCATTTTTCTGATCATTTTTCATATATAACTTATTTGATTTGGAGCTACGGTTGAATTACTATGATTTTTAGAAGTTTTGGCTAATTTCTGGAATTTCCTGTAAAAGAATAAATCCAGAAAAGATTTACTGCGTCAGCATGACGTCACTGTGATGTCAGCAGTCAACTGGGTCGGCCAGGTCAAACCTGACCTGTGGGAACCACGTGTCAGTGGTTAGTTAACTAACTAAACAGAGTTAGTTAGTGTTAGGTCAAGCACTAATCTAGTTTAATTAGCGCTAAACTAACCTAACTAATAATTAACAAGTGTGGCCCACACGTCAGCGACCGAGTGGGTCAAATTGGGCCCACCCAGTAAACGGTGAGCGGGTCAAACCCACCGGCGGCGAGTCGCTGGCGAGGCCAGAGACGGCGGAGGCATTCGGGTTTCGTCCCACGGCGACCAAATCGAAGGCCGAGGCCATCTACGGAACGAGGAGACTCGTCCGCATCGAACGGTGCGAGCGGGAGGAGCTAGGGTGGAGCGAGCTCGCCAGAGTCGAGCTCGTGGCGGCCGCCGGAATTCGGGCAAGTGGCAAAACAGCGCTACGGTGCATTAGCGGGAAGACAAGTAGTTCTACGAACTCCTGGAGGTGCGGGGAGCACAACTAGCTAAAGAATTCGATCGGAGAGGCACGACAAAGCCATGGCCGACATCCATGGCGGACGGTGGCGCTCGGTCGAAGGGGGCCAGTGCTAGAGGACGAAAACAAGAGGGAAAATAGTGGGAGATGATGCGGGGGCTCACGTTGATCTCGCAGAGACGCTCAGAGTGCTCGGGGAGGTCCTGCACGGGGCGAAATCGATGGCGGCGATCCACGACATCGAGGAAGAAGACGGCGTTGAAGGCCGCTCTACAGGCCGTCCGGGCTTGCGTGAGTCATTGAGGAGGAAAAGGCGGTCATGGCGGTCCTTCGGAGCACGGAGAGAGGTCGAGGGGGAGGCTGTGGCTACGTGGCGATGGCGGCGTGACGAGCCTCGCTTCGGCCGGAGAGAGTGAGAGAGGCGAGGCAGGGAGAGAGCGGAGCGGTCGAGGGGGGTCGGGGAGACGACGTGGAGGTCATCCAGGCGTCCAGGGCCGCGGGCGGCAAGCAGGAGGTGGCGCATGCCGGTGCGCGCGTGTCGGGCACGCGCCCGTCCTCCTGGCAAAGGTGGAAGACAACAGGGGAGGTGGCGGTGGTGGGCTGGGCCAGCCACTTGGGCCACCAGTGGGCTTGCCAGGTGGTCCGCGCAGGTGAGGCCATGTAACAGGATTTTCATTTGTTTCTGTTTTAAGTTTATTTCTGTAGGTTTGTTGCATTTCTAAAAATACCTAGGCAACTCCAAAAATCACCAAACTGCACATGGCCACTACTTGGAATATATCCAGCATGGAACATTTTAGTTTGGGGTTATTTGAGCATTTGAAATATTTTATATAATTTAAATGCCCAAACTCAAATAACTAAAGATTTAATCCAGTGACCTTAGAGTGACCTAGAAATTTGTGTATCACTTTTGACAGTGGCTTAAGACCAAGGCAGAGGTGATGAACATTTTAGAAGGGCATTTCAGGTTCATTAAAAATGTTTTTATGTTGAACCTATTTGATTTGATCTGGTGCTAGGGTTTGATCAATCCCCATTTCAAGTTTCAAAATAATTTAAACATGATGCAACAGGCAAGTGCTAGCCTAGTGCAACGTAAGGCTAGGGATGTGATATTCGCCGAATTTCTGGCAGAATGGACTGACGCCCCCGACCGAGAAGTGGGCGAGGACCGATCTCTCGTGTCCGGAGGTGAGGCACCAGACGGTTTGGTCATGTACTTCGACGGTGTGTTTGCACACCAAGGTGAGGGGCTGGTGCCGTGCTCATCTCACCTACCCAAGACAAGCAATACTACTCCGTGCAACTCTGCTTCCAGCTTGGCGAGAAGGTCTCCAACAATATCGCTGAGTACGAGGGCCTGATCGCCGACCTCAAGGTTGCGGCGCCTCAGCATCAGGGGCGACTCTCAGCTCCTCGTCAACTTCTCCAACAAGGCGTACAAGCCAAAGGACGAGCACATGGAGGCATACCACCTTGAGGAGGTATGCAAAATTGAGAAACGATTCTTGGGCTTGGAATTGCAGCACGTGCCACGTGGCACGAACTAGGAGGTGGACGACGCCACCCTCAGGAGCCACCCTCAGGAGCCTGGCGTCTTCGAAGAGCGGCTCTTCAAGCCATCAGCAGCTCTCCCCACTGCGGGACCGGCACTGCCTCGGGAGGAGCTGCCCCTGGCACACCCTTCGGGTGCCCCAACATGCGGCCTGACCTCGGGAGCTCGCCTGGTTCTCGCTCTCGAGCCTCGGGAGGGGTGCCGGACCAAGGAATTCAAGGCATACCCGCTCCAGGGCACCTTGCCGGAGAAGGAGGAAGACACAGAGCGTGTGGCCCGCCAGGCCACCGTGTATTGCATCCAGGACGGTGAGCTCTATCGAGGCGCCCAAACGGCGTTTCTCTACAATGCATCTTCAAGGAGCAGGGGTGCGAGCTGCTGGCCGAAATACATGGTAGGGACTGCGGGCATCACTCCTCATTGTGCACCCTCGTGGGCAAGGCGTTCTGCAGCGGATTCTACTGGCCCACAACGCTCAATGATGCCACCAAATTGGTCGAGATCTTGTGAGGCATGTCAGTTCCATGTCAAGCAGATCCACCAGCCCGCTCAGGGCCTCCAGACCATCCCGCTCTCGTGGCCGTTCACGGTCTGGGCGTTGGACATCCTGGGCCCGTTCCCCCGAGAGCCCGGGGCCTACCGCTACCTCTACGTCACCATCCACAAGTTCACCACATGGGCGAAGGTGGAAGCCGTCCGCACCATCCCATCTGGTTTGGCCGTCAAGTTCATCCAGGGCCTCATGAGCCGTTTCGTGGTTCCCAACCGCATCATCAACAAGAACGGCTCTCAGTTCACGAGCAGCCTTTTCAAAACATATTGTGCAAACCTTGGAACGAAGATATGCTATGCTTCGTGGCACACCCATGGAGCAATGGCGAGGTCGAGCATGCCAATGCGGAGGTCCTGAGGGGCCTCAAGGCGAGGAGCTTCAAGAAGAAACACGAGGTGTCAGGACCCCGATTCCAAGTCACATCGATCTAGCCGGTAACACCTCATATCACTTTGGGGCCTCACGCACGGTACTCCCACGGGTGTCGCCTTACCATGGCCCGGAACCTTTTACGCCTTTTAGCTCACGTATATGAAAGTGTCGCTAGCATCGATATGACAGAGAACCCGGGCCGACATGACTAGTCATGAACCCAAAGTGGCACTAACTTACGGGGACATGTATACATGAATCAACATCGAGCATGTCGGTCAGCAGCCTGCGAATCCGGGCTGTAGCACTGGGCTAACATGACTCCGGTGAACCGGGCTGTAGCAGGCTAGGTAGGGCTCCGGATGTCACCGCGTGACATTTCCCCAAAGGGACAGACACATGAACGAAGTGAACCACATGCCGGCCAGTAAAGTGTTCCGGAGCAGTAGTGCTGGGCTAGCAGGACTCCGGTGAACCGGGCTGTAGCGGACTACTATGGCTCATGGAAGCACAAGACTACATTTCCCCATAAGAGAGGCTACCAAGGATAAACAACTAGGTTGTTGGATCCCACACATACCAAGCATTTCAATCATACACACAATATGCTCGATATGTGTAAATACAACATGGCATCACAGCATAACTCTATGACTCAAGTATTTATTCATTAGGCTCCGAGGAGCCAAGTATTCCAATCATGGTCTCATGACCCAACATACAGAGCATACAAGCATCGAGCAGAAACATAAACATGTCTGAGTACAGACAACTACAAATGAAAAAGGCTAAGAAGCCTGACTATCTACAAGACCCTACTAAGGGTACAAGATCATAGCTGAGGTAACAAGCTAAACGTCGAAGTCCATGCGGAACTACTAGCGAGACTGACGTCTCTCTGCAAAACATAAAATAGGCAAACATGAGTACAAATGTATCTAGCAAGACTTACATCAGAATTAGCTACATATGCATCAGTCTCAACAAAGGGGGTGGTGGAGTTTGACTACAGCAAGCCAGCTTTGACTCAGTGGCTATCCTAAACTATGACTACAAGTAACTATTTTGAGGTGGCGCACACGAGTACACATATTCACCATTCAATACACCACTATGGATCTGCTCCCATCTACCTATGAGAACACCATCCATAGGACTCATGCTTATCTTGCGCATTTTAGAGTATCCACTTTCACTTGTCTATGAACTGTACAGGCAACCCAGAAGTCCTCTTCCGCGGACACAGCTATTCGAATAGATGATGTTAACCCTGCAGGGGTGTACTTCTTCACACACACTCTCGCCACTTACCACCATGTACACGTCGTGTATCTCGGCAACCTTCAAGCGGAAGCCTGGCGAGGGAGTCGGCCATGACCTGACTAACCACACAAGTCTCTCGTCCAGGTTTATCGCCTATTTGGGTTCCATCTGCAAGGAGATCCGGCCGAGGTGTCGCTCATGGCCCCAAACGATGTGTATAGGGTTCCAAGCCAACCAAACGAGCGACGCTTGGCATACCCAGCCACGGTGCCTAGTTTGTCCCAAGCCCACCTGTAGGGTGCCACTTGGTAGACTACTAACACTACCTACAAATACCAGAATCTAGTTGCAACTCCTAGACAGAGATCAGGTTGATTAATAAGTCGAGAGAGCTTGGAGCACCTAGAGCCCAATGTGTGGTAGTAACTGTTCATGGATCACAAACACAGAACTCAATTCCTGAGGATGGCTGCAATGAGACAACCCACAATGTACTCCTACATGGCCGCTCACCGCTACCTTTACCAAATCGTGTTCACACACTTAGCTCTCAACAGTACGACATGTTCACCACATTCCAATTCATCCCCGATGAATCAGACCTGACTCGACTCTAAGCAATAGCACGCATGACAAACAAGCATGAATGAGTAGGCACATCAGGGCTCAAACAACTCCTACTCATGCTAGTGGGTTTCATCTATTTACTGTGGCAATGACAGGTCATGCAGAGGAAAGGGGTTCAACTACCGCACCATGTAACAGTTGAAACGTTGTTGTCCTAATGCAGTAAAAGAGAGCAGGAGCGAGAGAGTGGGGTTGTATCGGAATGAACAAGGGGTTTTTCTTGTCTGGCACTTCTGAAGATAGTATAGCTCTTCATCGGTGTCATCGATCACGTCGTCGGAAACACGTCTACTGAGAGGGAAAAATACCGGCAAACAAGGAAGAACACAATCAATGCAATGCAACAATTATGATGCATGATTATGACGTGGCAATATGGTGTGATTTGAGCTCATGCAACTAGCAATGATTTAAATGGAGTTGGTTTGAACACTAGGTTCAAATTCAAACTCCACATGGGACATTTAAAATGCCATTTATTCAAATTGTCATAAATAGTGGCCTTTAGTTGTTCAAACATGCATGAAAATGCCATAAACGGATTATTTGGATTTTTATGATTATTTTTCATATATAAATCTTTTCAATCTGAGTTACGGTTGAATTTCTATGATTTTTGAAGTTCAAATCATTTTCTAGATTTTTCTGGTTATTTAGAATTAAACAAAATCTAGTAAATGATTTACTGTGTCAGCATACGTCACAGTGACGTCAGCGGGTCAACTAGGCGTCTAGGGTCAAACCTGAGCAATGGGTCCCACTGGTCAGTGACTCGGTGTTTAAAAGTTAGTTTTAGCACTAACTAAAATTAGTGGGGCGCTGGGCCAACATGTCAGCGGCTGCGGGGGTTAGTTAACACTTAATCTAAACCAGCCACGTTAGCTAAACCGGTGGCTAATCAACGGTCCTAAGCACACGCGGCAGAGTTACCCGTCCGGCCAACTCCGGCGACGGCTGGTAGCGTGGATAGGCGCTGGAGAGGCCGTGGTGCAGCGCATCCAATGGTGGTCGCGGGGCTGCCGGGGATGCCCAGCAGCGGCGCCGACGGCGAGCTTGGTAGCAGCGGTGCTACGGTGGTGCGTGTGCGCGGGGCCGTGTGGTGCTAGCGACCCAAAGGAGTGGCTGGGCGGCATCACCTAGCCACCCGGAGCACGACGAGCAGCAGTGCAAGGTGAGACGAGCTCGACAACAAGTAGAGCATCGGCAATGGTGGACGGCGAGCTTCGGTTACGGCGGGGAACGACACTACAGCAAGCGACAGGCCACGGGGACAGGGGGAATGGTGGAGTAGCTCACTGGGAGGACGAAGCGTAGCTCAGTGGCTCGGGGGAGGCTCTAGAGGCGACGGAGCGACGGCGGCGATCTCGGATGCCCGCGGTTGAAGACGACGGCGGCGAGGTCGAAGAAGTGCTTCCGGAGACGCGTGGCTCGGTGGAGAGTATGAAGACGGCGAGGCGGAGATGCCTGGGACGGAGAGGGAGCGAGGGAGTGGCTCTGGCCGCGGCGGTGCACGGCGGTGCTCCCTGACTTAGGAGGGGATTATTATTTTTGCTTTGGGATGACATGCGTGATACAGTTTGAGCACACACACATGCATGTGTACGCATGAATCCCTCCCATCGAGTCGAAGTGGCTAGTACAACGACACATCATGAACCGATCTCGCTCTGTGTGGGGAGCTAGTATATGATTTTTGACACACGTGCCACATCAATGTTGTGTATTCAAACATGCATGCACGCATCACCTTCATACATATGCATGTAGTGGTTGCCTCCGAACGGTACACTAACTCGCGTGGTTATCGGCGACAAGCCTATATATTCGTGGGCCTGCGTGGACATCCATGACCACCTTGACCAACAACAAGATAGGTTACCATGGCGGATTCTTGATTTGGTTTGTGTAATCATAGTATAGGTCATTTTGAAACTCAAACCTAATTAAGTTTGAGCGCATATACTATGCACGCATGCATGCATGAATCCCCATCGTTTGCTTGAAGTGTGGTGTAATATACATATGCATTGTCAACCTAACCTCACTCGGTGTGGGGATTTCTTGTTCGAAATCATGGTGCCACATCAAAGTTGTTCCATTGTTACTCAAAAACAGACCTCTCCATACATATGTTTGGGCGACACGCATGCAGTGGTTGTCTTCGGGGACTAGCTGCTTGCGTGATTATTGGCGAGCTAGCCCATCTCCGGGGTCGCATGGACGGCCATCACTCTGACCAACAATAAGAGAGAGGTTGTACGAACAAGGTGGATTATTCATGGTCCGTTTTACTATCCATCTTGGTGAGATATATGCCTCTCTGGCCCGCCGACTGAAAGTGTGCATGTGTGTGTGGGGGGGGGGGGTGGCTACTTCGCACTTTGCTACGTGAACCTCGGTTGGGGGGGCATGCATCATAGCTTAGGATTCCCTTCGTGGCGACATGAGGGGTTGGGGGGCTGCTAGCTACTTAGACTTTGGTAGGTGAACCTCGGTTGGGGGGAGGGGCATGCATTCATAGCTTAGGATTCCCTTCGTGCCGACACGAGGGGGCTGCTAGCTAGTTCACACTTTGCTAGGTGAACCTCGGTTGGGGGGGGGGGGCATGCATTCATAGCTTAGGATTCCCTTCGTGCCGACACGATGGAGGGGGCCGGCTGCTAGCTACTTTGCACTTTGCTAGGTGAATGAACCTCGATTGCGGGGGAGGACATGCATTCATAGCTTAGGATTCCCTTCGTGCCGACATGAGGAAGGGGGGCTACTAGCTACTTCGCACTTTGCTAGGTGAACCTCGGTTGGGGGGCATGCATTCACAGCTTAGGATTCCCTTCGTGCCGACACGAGGGAGGGGGGCTGCTAGCTACTTCGCACTTTGCTAGGTGAACCTCGGTTAGGGGCATGCATTCATAGCTTAGGATTCCCTTCGTGCCGACACGAGGGAGGGGGGCTGCTAGCTACTTCGCACTTTGCTAGGGTGATTCCCGGTTGGGGGGCATGCATTCATAGCTTAGGATTCCCTTCAAGTCAACACGAGGGAGGGGGGCTGCTAGCTACTTTGCACTTTGCTAGGGTGAACCTCGGTTAGGGGGGCATGCATTCGTAGCTTAGGATTCCCTTCGTGCCGACACGATGGAGGGGGGACTGCTAGCTACTTCGCACTTTCCTAGGTGAATGAACCTTGGTTGGGGGGCTTGCATTCATAGCTTAGGATTCCCTTCATGCTGACACTACGGAGGAGGGGGGCTGCTAGCTACTTCGCACTTTGCTAAGTTAACCTCGGTTGGGGTGGGGGAGGGGGCATGCATTCATAGCTTAGGATTCCCTTTGTGCCGACACGAGGGGGGGTGGGGGCAAGCAATACCATGCGCTTTGCGAGAGAGGTGCCACATCGAAGTTGCATTTGGTATTTGAAAATCAAACCACCCTTTTGATACATAAATTTGGTCCACATGCAAGTGTGTTCGTGTTCTGACCCTCTCCCGCGTCATTTTTCGCCAAATTTATACACATTAGACAAGTCGGATGACGCAACAGACACGGTTCACTCAAACTAACCATGTGCCACGCTGGTGCACCTGTCACGCACACATCCGCACAGTTCATTGGGCTCCACGAGGCTCCCCCTCTCAAAAAAATCTGCCCGCCTCGAGGGTTTTTCTATTTCATAACATACGGTTGTTATCTCCGGACCGTGTGCGATGCTTCTTGTTCCCATTCCCACCTGCATCCCTAGAAAATATCTACCCGCCTCGAGGGTTTTTCTGTTTCATAACACACGGTTGTTATCTCCATACCGTGTGTGATGTTTCTTGTTCCCAATCCCGCCTGCATCCCTAGAAAATATCTCCCTACCTCGAGGGTTTTTCTTTTTCATAACACACGGTTGTTATCTCCGAACCGTGCGCGATGCACTATCATCAAAATTTTCAATAGCCCCACATTTCACTCCCGCGTAGTAAAATTTTCAGTACCCGCTTCATTTCCTCAAACACCCCGCGCCCCCCTCCAAACACGCACACAACACACACACACACACACACACACACACACACACACACACACACACACACACACACACACACACACACACACACACACACACACACACACCAAAACCTCCTCGGGCATGCGCGCACACACAAACACACCCCTCCCTCGCTCGAAACCCTAGCAAGGTCCCCGCCGCCCCGCCGCCGCCGCCGCAAGGCCTCCACTATCAACATCTGCATGTTTGCCCGTGCAGCTTACCCACCGATCTCCATACCCAGGCCACCCTGAGTTTCTTAGATGACGCCTGCCAAACGCCCCCTTTCCCACAGATCCCCTTCCCCATCCCAATCCCCCACTCTAGAGCATCGTAGCCTAAGCCCAGCTACGCTTCCCGTGGAGCTCGAGGAGCGACTGGCCCAAAAGAGGTGTATAGCGGTCTCTTTGCCCGACGTCGCCGAGGAAGCTGGCGTCCATTACTGGCGACAGGCACTCAAGCAGCGGGCTAGAGTATGCGGGTATGTCTCGGCCGCCAGCTACGACATCGAGGTCATCGACAGCGACAGCCTAAGGCGGGTTGTGTCACAGGTGAACTGGCCCACCCCCAACCCCTCAGGTTCAACCGCCATCGATCTCATCCATGGCCCCGCAGTGGATCTCCTCTGGCTCATTGTCAACAATTTGCCATTCTACATCGCCATCGATCCCCTTTTGTCATTTTTGAAGGATATGTTCTGCGATGCTGGCTTGGGATGCACAGCTTCCAAGTCAGACCTCATCGACGGAGACCACGAGGAGGGCACCCTCTCTGGCTCTTCCAAGGGGAAAGAGCCCATCTGCTCTTCCAGGGGGAAAGCGCCCGTGTGCGACATCGGGTAGGGCACCCTACAACCATGCTCTTCCTAGGGGAAGGAGCTCATCTGCTACAACATGGAGCGCATCCAGGGTCCGTGCTTTTCCCATGGGAATGAGCCCATCTGTGACAAGTGAGGAAACCCATGATTTGTTTTGCCATGCCTCTTCACAGGGGGAAACCCATGATTTGTTTTGTCGAGTCCCTTTTGTAGTGTAGTGAGAATATGTCCAGTTTTAATTGCTATATCTGGTTGTTTGCAGTATGCCTTGTTTGTTTCAGTTGTTCACAATGTGATGCTCTATATGTGCAATTATTTACTGTGCAGTACATTTCATCAATCCAGTTCTAAACATACCGATAGGAATGCATATATTTGCTTGTTGTTAAGCCTGTTATAGCTAGCATATGCCTCTTTTAAAGTTTTTTGATTGTTCGGTTGTTTGTAGTTAGCATATGTCCAGTTTCAAATGCTATCTTTGGTTGTTCGTAGTATGCCTTGTCTATTCCAGTTATTCACAACGTGATGTTCTATATGTGCAAGTATGAACTGTGCAGTTCAATTTCATCAGTACCAGTTACAACAATACCACTATGAATGACTACATTTGGTTACTGCATCTTGTAGCTAACACGCCTTTCCATTTTTGTTTAACAATAACCAGTTACTTAGCCCAGCACGATGCCAGTTTGAATGACTATGTTTGCTTGTTGTTAAATGTTAGGCCTGTTGCAGTTAGCACACCTTTCCACTTGTTTTGCTTTACTAGCATGCTTAAACCTGGACACTGAAGCTATCTTTTGGAGATTATTTTGTCTGCCATGTATAATTTTGGTTGATGTTTAGCCTGTTGTGCTTAACACGCTTCTCGATGTACCTACACAGGACAATTTTGGGAATGACTGTTGTTTTCGATAGAGGTTAGTTTCATCCCATGGCTTATATCTGCTCACTGTTTAGGATATCGGTAGCTGGTACCATATAGGCGGCGGGTTATAAGGGACTAATCAATGAATCGGACTTTTAACTGAATATATCTGCAACCCATTTTTTGTTAGGTTAACTAGGGCCATATGTAATATATGTGAGGCGACATAGCAACATGCACTATACTTAATGTTTAAATATGCAATCGTAGGCTACATAGCAACAGGGAGAAGTGTTACATTAATGTTCTAATGATGTCTACATATACGTAGAAGAGCAGCATCAACAACAACAACAGAGCCCTGTTTGAATACTCAACTTAGCTAGAGGTTAGAGTTAGTTTCTAGCTCATTACTAACCCTGAACTAACTCCATCTAAAGAGTTGTTGGGATGGCAGGGTTAGATTGACAATAAATGCACTAGGAGAACTAGCTCCAATTAGCACCTCTTGGGTTGGATAGTTTTTCGGGTGGGTTATAGATTTAACTAGCTCAAATTAGCTCTCATGTTTAGATATACTTTAGTGCTATTTGAGCCCGAACTATCTCAAACTAACTGTAACCCATGGATACAGGAGCAGTTAATCAGCCGATAATTTGTAAGAATGCATTAAACTCATTCTGGCCCATAATATAAGAATTCATCTAATATGTGAGTATATTGGATGTTATAAGATACTCACTCCGTTCCTAAATATTTATCTTTTTAGAGATTTCAAATGGACTACCACATACGGATGTATATAGACATATTATAAAAGAGTGTTGTACTACATCATTGTGCAATTGTTACTTAGCTTCTAATATTAACTTGGTGCTTTTAGGTACATATGTCTTTGGTAAAGATCCACACTTCGACCATTTCTGCCTATGGGGCAATGAGAAATCGATGAACTAGCATCAAGTGAGGAAGCTGATAAAGATTGTTAGTAAAATGGGTCCAAAGATGGCAATTAAACTATTTGTTTACACTTTATCCAAGACAACAACGAACTGCAGGATGGTAAGTAAGAACTCTGTAGCCTTCTTTTTACTACCCATAATGAGTTGTGTTAGATGACAATGTCTCGAATCTTTTTCCTTTGAAGTGGTTGCCAAAGCAGTTTACTCAAGATTTCCTCTCAAACTACATAGTTGGTGGGCATGCAAAGGTTAAAGTATTTCTACCAGAACACGATGATTATCTAGATGTTTTCATGAAGACCATGAAGGATGGGCGGTTGTCCATCACAAGGGGTTGTACTAGAGTCGTGCGTGCCTTCTGCACGGAGGAGGGCACAATATGGGCATTCTGTTTCACCTTGTTCAGCAACCAGAATATATTTTGCCTCTTTCTTTACCTGCTTTAATAGTACAAGTATACAACTGTGGTTCATCATTCTTTATTTGGTTCTTATGTAATTCTTCAACATATGTACCTATGAATCGAATAGTGCATTGGTTGTTGGAACCTGGTGGATATGAATAAAGCTGTAGCATACATTCAAATTCAAATTCAAATTCAAATCCAAATCCGGTACAATTTGGAAAAGCAGCAAATAAATTACGGTGAAATTACGCTCTCCGGGTTGTTACGACACACACGGTTGGTAAAACACAAACTTTTGTGATATGAACCATATTCCGAGATGGTTTACAGAGAGGAAACGTGTGCATGCACGCACACAGTTGCCGTTTGCAAAGCATGTGCGATGTCAGACAATATCACAAAATGTGCGGGCAAACTAAACGTTTATGTTAGTTGCCTTATCGTACACGATTTGCAACCATGAAATGTTTCTGATGAAGTATGCATCATAAACGTTGCACCACAGAATAGCATGTGCGATATTTGTCGTGTACGACGATGTTACGACGGTCCGACGTTTTGTAATCCTGTCCGACACTCGTATGATGATTAGCTAATCTTTTGAACGGTGAACTGTTTGTGATGGGCCGTGCATCATACACGTTCTATAATAGTGAACCATTTGTGATGGGCCACGCATCATAAACGTAGCACCATAGAATACCGACTGCGATGGCAATGCAAGAAGAAATGAGTAGGAGTAATGTAGCGGCCCGTCCCTGATGGTTTCTGGGTCGTGTGGGAAGGACCCCCCTATCGCCCACAGTCACCTGGCGAGGGTTCCAAATGCCATCACGAAAAGGGGTTAAAAACCATTTTTTAGGACCGACCGTACTAGTGATCATGTGGTGAGGAAAGATCAAGGCACATATGTCCAGTTGAATATAGATGGCATGAGTTATTATTGTTGACATCACCCTTGAGGTGAGTATGTTGGGAGGCTAAATTAAAAGCCCCTATCTTTCTATGTGTCTGGTTGAACTGTTTTGCTCATGGGTACAAGGTGAGTGTTAGCAATCATAGAAGACTATATGATGGTTGAGTATGTGGACTTGCCTAAAGGCTCCGACACGTGACTCTTCCTGAAAATATGATGAATTGTAGTTGCAAAGTTGACTGAGAACATAGTTTGTTGGTTTCTAATAGAGTTTTTGCTTTATACTTCGATCGTGTGATGAACTGTTACTTATTCAGAGGAAGTAAATGATAAAAGTCCTATGCTAATTTTTTTATTGTTTTAATAATCAACATGATGCATCTATGTCCGTTTTTTTATCGACACCTCTCTCTCAAAGCATGTGGACATGTTTTTCGATTTCAGTTTTCATACGTCCATTTTGCATCATGTTTTCTTACTGTTATTTATAATGTTTTTATCCATAATAATGCATTTTGTAGTAATTCCAATGCCTTTTCTCTCATAATTTGCAAGGAACACACAGAGAGGGAGAATTCCGGCAACTGGAAATCTGGACCTGGAAAAGCTACGTCAAGCCACCTATTCTACACAACTCAAAATGAGCTGAAACTTCACAGAGAATTTTTATGAATTATTTGAGGAATATTGGAGCCAATAAGCACCAGAGGGGGGCCACCAGGTGGGCACAACCCACCTGGGCACGCCAGGCCCCCCAGGTGCGCCCTGGTGGGTTGTGGCCTCCTCGGCCCACCTCTGGTGCCCATCTTTTGGAATATAAGTCATTTTGACCTAGAAAAAATAAAGGAGAGGCTTTCGAGACGAAGTGCCTCCGTCTCGAGGCGGAACTTGGGCAGGAGCACTTTCGCCTTCCGGCGGAGCGATTCTGCCGTGGGAACTTCCTTCCCGGAGGGGGAAATCATCATCATCATCATCACCAACAACTCTCCCATCTTGCGGAGGGGAATCTCCATCAACATCTTCCCCAACACCATCTCATCTCAAACCCTAGTTCATCTCTTGTATTCAATCTTGTTACTGGAATTATAGATTGTTGCTAGGGGTGCTAGTAGTGTTGATTACATCTTGTAGTTGAATACTATATGGTTTATTTGGTGGACAATTATATGTTCAGATCCATTATGCATATTAATACCCCTCTGATCTTGAGTGTGTTTATTGTTTGTGAGTATTTACCTTTGTTCTTGAGGTCACGGGATAAATCATCTTGCAAGTAATCATGTGAATTTGATATGTGTTCGATATTTTGATAGTATGTATGTTGTGATTCCCTTAGTGGTGTCATGTGAACGTCGAATACATGACACTTCACCATATTTGGGCCTAAGGGAATGCATTGTGGAGTAGTAAATAGATGGTGGGTTGCGAGGGTGACAGAAACTTAAACCCTAGTTTATGCACTATTCCGTAAGGGACCGATTGGATCCTAGAGTTTAATGCTATGGTTAGAATTTAATCTTAATACTTTTCTCGTAGTTGCGGATGCTTGCAGGAGGGTTAATCATAAGTAGGAGGTTCTTTCAAGTAAGAACAACATCCAAGCACCGGTCCACTCACATATCAAATTATCAAAGTAGCGAACACAAATCAAACCAACATGATGTCAGTGACTAGATGAAATTCCCGTGTACCCTCAAGAACGCTTTGCTTATCATAAGAGACCGTTTTGGCATGTCCTTTGCCTCAAAAGGATTGGGCTACCTTGCTGCATACTTGTTACTATTATCATTACTTGCTCGTTACAAATTATCTTGCTATCAAACTACTCGCTACTTACAATTTCAACACTTGCAGACAATGCCTTACTGAAAACTACTTGTCATTTCCTTATGCTCCTCGTTGGGTTCGACACTCTTACTTATTGAAAAGAGCTACAATTGATCCCCTATACTTGTGGGTCATCACCCGCATGCCTCTCCGACTGCACAACAAACTCCGTGGATGCGCCTGCTGAGTGGGGCGCGCCGCGTGGCCGAGTGGTCGCCTCGCGCCTCCCTCCGTCGCCGGGCTGCCCGTCCCACGGCAACTCCCACCACGGGAGGAAGCACCACCGCAGCCGCCTCAGGCGACACCGGCTGAGGGAGTCCTGGATTAGGGGGTGTCAGGATAGCCGGACTATGACCTTTGGGCGGACTCCTGGACTATGAAGATACAAGATTGAAGACTTCGTCTCGTGTCCGGATGGGACTTTCCTTGACGTGGAAGGCAAGCTTGGCGATACGGATATGTAGATCTCCTACCATTGTAACCGACTCTGTGTAACCCTAACCCTATTCGGTGCCTATATAAACCGGAGGGTTTTAGTCCGTAGGGGGGACAATCATACCATAGGCTAGCTTCTAGGGTTTAGCCTCTTTGATCTCGTGGTAGATCTACTCTTGTACTACCCATATCATCAGTATTAATCAAGAAGGAGTAGTGTTTTACCTCCATCGAGAGGGCCCGAACCTGGGTAAAAACATCGTGTCCCTTGTCTCCTGTTACCATCCGCCTAGACGCACAGTTCGGGACCCCCTACCCGAGATCCGCCGGTTTTGACACCGACATTGGTGCTTTCATTGAGAGTTCCTCTGTTTCGTCGTCTTTAGGCCCGATTGCTCCTCCGATCATCAACAACGATGCGCTCCAGGGTGAGACCTTTATCACCGGACAGATCTTTGTATTCGGCGGCTTTGCACTGCGGGCCAATTTGCTTGGCCATCTGGAGCAGATTGAAAGCTACGCCCCTGGCCATCAGGTCAGATTTGGAAGTTTGAACTACACGGCTGACATCCGCGGAGACTTGATCTCTGACGGGTTCGAGCCACAGCCAAGCGCGCCGCACTGTCACAAGGGGCATGATCTGGCTCTGCGGCCGGACAGTGTCCTGGAGGCCACACTGGTGTCCGCTCCGGCTTTTAGCTCGGAGACGACTACGCCGATCGAGGACGGGTGGCTGGACACCGCCTCGGGGGCTGCGATCTCTACGGCGATTGAGCCGTATGCCTACCCTGTCCTTTGCGAAGCTCGTGACTCCAAGGAGTTGGACTCCTCTCTGGACTCCGAGCCCTCCGCGCCCCCGCTAATCGAATCCGATTGGGCGCCGATCATGGAATTCACTGCCACGAACATCTTTCAGCACTCGCCCTTTGGCGATATCCTGCAATAAAGTCTCTCTCTTTATCAGGAGAGCCCTGGCCGGCTTATGGTCAGGAATGTTGGGATGCGGACGACGAAGAAATTCAAAGCCCACCCACCACCCACTTCGTAGCCACTGTCGATGATTTAACCGACATGCTCGACTTCGACTCCGAAGACATCGACGGTATGGACGACGATGTATGGGAGGAGCATGAACCAGCACCTATAGGGCACTGGAGAACCACCTCATCTCACGATGTATACATGGTGGACACACCTAAAGGAAGCGACGACGAGGAACAACGGGACGCTATGAAGGATCGCTCCGTCGAAAAGCAGTCAAAACGGCGACGTAAGCGCCGCTCAAAGTCCCGCCTCGACAAAGACAACAGCCATACAGACCCAGCTATAGACCAGGGTGAACCGGTGGACGACGAACATCCTATCGAGCAACCGTCCGAACAGGACAATCTGGATAAACAACCCGTCCCCGGCGAAGATAACAGTCCGGACGAACTCACACCGGACAAGTTGCTGGAGCAGAAGAACCTCTACAAAAGGCTCGTCGCCACAGCACGTAACCTGAAAAAGCAGAAGCGGAAGCTCAAAACAGCAGAAGATGCACTCAGAATCAGATGGAGCAAAGTACTCAATACCGCAGACAAATACGGCGATAGCCGTCGAACAAAGAGCTACCCAAAGTGAAAACTACTGCCCGAATTTGATGAGGAGGCCGTAGAGCCCCCACAATCAAAACACAAGGAGGCCACCCGGTCGGATGGACGACCCCATGGCAAACAGAGAGCGGCAAACGGCACCGCACACAAGCTGGCACGCGATCCGCACAAGGATTCGCATCAAAAAGATGGCACAGTTAGATCTATCTACGGGCCAAGAAAGCAAGCTTTAGTAAGAAAGGCAACACATCAAGTATCCGAACATCACGGTACACCTAAATATAGGGGTGCTGCGCACCCCCTATGTTTCACCGATGAGGTGCTGGATCATGAATTTCTAGCGGGATTCAAGCCCGTAAACATAGAGGCATACGACGGAACAATAGACCCAGGAGTCTGGATTGAGGATTACATCCTCCATATACACATGCTAGAGGAGATGATCTCCATGCCATAAAATACTTACCCCTCAAGCTCAAAGGGCCAGCCCGGCATTGGCTTAAAAGCCTTGCCGAAAACACCATTGGAAGTTGGGAAGAGCTCGAGGATGCCTTTCGGGCAAATTTCAAGGGACCTATGTCCGACCTCCGGATGCCGACGATTTAAGTCACATAGCTCAACAGCCACAAGAGTCAGCCCGGAAATTTTGGAGCAGATTTCTTACTAAAAAGAACCAAATAGTCGACTGCCCGGACGCTGAAGCCTTAGCAGCTTTCAAACACAACGTCCGAGACGAATGGCTCGCCAGACACCTCGGCCAAGAAAAGCCAAGAACAATGGCCGCATTAGCAAGCCTCATGACCCGCTTTTGCGCGGGAGAGGATAGCTGGCTAGCAAGATGCAGCACCAGGGACCCAAGTACATCCGAGTCAGGGATGGAAACGGGAAACCACGATGCAGCAAGGACCAGCGTCGGACTAAGGGAAACAGCCCGAAGAGCACAACAGTCAACGCAAACCTCTCGGCAGAATCATAAAAAGCTGCCCCTTAAGGATAACAGGGACGAGCTCTCTAACTTAAATAAAATCTTGGACAAGATATGCCAAATCCACAAGACTCCGGAAGCCCGCAAACCACACCCACAGAGATTGTTGTCTTCAAGCAGTCCGCAAACTCAACGCCAACACAAGGCCTCGATACACCAAGTGAGGACGATGACGAACCCCAAAAGAAGAGCATCGGAAAACAAAAGAATTTCCCACAAGAAATCAAAACAGTGAACTCAATTCACGTGACAAAAGGGAAATATAGAGCGGCACCCATAGAGGTACGCGCCATACGGCCTATCTTAGAGGAGTCCGGCCACTGGTTGTTCAGACCAATCACCTTTGACCATCGGGATTACTCTAGAAGTATACGGAATGCAGGTTGGACTGCCTTGATGTTAGATCCGATAATTGGCGGACTCCAATTTTCACAAGTCCTAATGGACAGTGGCAGTGATCTAAACCTGCTATATCAGGACACAATCCGCAATATGGGGATAGACCCAACCAAATTTCGCCACAGCAACACTTCCTTTTCAAGGGGTAATGCCAGGCCCATATGCCCATTGTACGGGCTCTCTCCTGCTAGAAGTTGTGTTCGCTCACCCGACAACTTCCGCCGCGAAAAGTTAACCTTCCACCTTGCCCCATTTACAAGTAGCTATCAAGCACTATTGGGACGCGAAGCTTTCGCCCGCTTTAATGCAATACCGCATTATGCATCCATTACACTTAAAATGCCATGTCCACGTGGCATCATCTCATTAAAGGGAAACATCCAGGGTTCCTCGAGTCCGGAAAATTGTACGGATACCTTGACAGCCCCACAATAAACCGCCTCACCAATACAAGCACTTAGACAGGTCGGCTGCACTCGGACACGGCTGGGCGAGTCCGCGTAAACATACAAGGGCTCGCTAGACGATACCCCGCATAAGGGCTCCGCGCATCCACAACAAGAGACAATAAAGCTCAATTTTGTTCATTCTTTGAATTGTACTTTGTTTATATAATATAACGTACATTTTCGCACAATATTTTTCAACTAAGTTCCTCTCTTTTACAGATGAACACCATGCTACACCCGTCTAGGATACGGCACAACGGAGACACAAAGCAGACGCAAGAGGGGACCCGCTGCAAGGATTCTTTTCAGATTAAGACCCCTGTAAACCTTTTTTACTGTCTCTTGTTGATACACATCACCCGGTTTCTTGCTATAACTAAGGAGGAGGCTGGCGCTTTGGCATAGGCCACGCCAGAATTTCAGCGTGCACTGACACTGTGGGCTTTTTACCAAGGGCGATTGTTCACCCGCTTTCATAAAGACCGAATACCTTAGGGAGTGTTCGCGTCTCGAGTTAGGCCTTATATGCATCAGCTCCGAATCATGTCTTTGGTCAAATGTTGGGTTTGCCCGCTCCGTGTTTTGCTGCCTTACGCCCGCTCTATCGGCTAATGCGGCACCGGAGAACTATCGCGACAGTGCCTCCGGTTCGCCAGGGAGCACCTCAAGAGAGAAAGCCGCGGCTCATCATGATATAGCGTGAGACTGGTCAACCACTCGATGACCCGCTGGAATCTTTAGAATTCCTCCGCATTGATGAAGGGTCGTTTCCCGACCAGGCACATACGCGCCCCGAATTCGAGTGAGCGCGGTGCCCCTAGGGGCTATATACTCCTATGGCTAAGTGAAAGTGATAAAGCATTATAGTCTGGTTGCCTATTTTGCTGTGCTATCACCTCCTTTGTAGGACCAAGACGTTGGATCAAGTGTGAAAATGCATTTTCTGCAAACACCCTCGCATTATATGCGTGGGGGCTGAAGCCAAAGACTGCCATCTTTCAGGTTATATACACATATACATTAACGGCCGCACAGGAGGTATTTTTAATTCTTGAAAGCACAAGTATAAAAAGCTTTTATATTCCATCGAAACATTGTTTCACAATAATACATGTTATTCGAACATAATATCCTTCGAGCACTGCGTCTCTATTAAACAAGCGCCCGGAAGAACTTCCTGAAAATAGTGCTCGACAGGTACTCGGCTTCCGTCCGAATATTGGGATGCAACATAGGTGGCCTTCATCTCCGCCCAGTATGTCTTGACACGGGCAAGAGCCATCCGCACACCCTCTATGCATACTGACCGCCTCATTGCTTTGATATGCGGCACCACACCAAGGAACTGCTGCAACAAGCCAAAATAACTCTTCGGCTCGGGCATTTTCGGCCACAAATAAGTCACGACATTCTTCATGGCAAGTCCGGACAACCTATTCAGCTCCGCCCATTCGGCCAAGCGATCGGTTAATGGAAGTGGACGCTATGGACTATGGAATTGCGACCAAAAAAGCTCTTCCATCTCGTGATCCTTTTGATCTCCGAAGTGTTCGGCCGCGTCCGCGGCACTCGCCACCAAGTCCAGATAAGCATCCGCACTACTCCACAGCCGGTCCAACTGAGCATATTTAGGATCCGTGAACTTCCTACGCAGCAGAAAGGGCTTTCCAGCTGCGATATCTCCGGCCTGACGTAGCTCCTCCTTCATAGCTCTCATCCCAAAGCGAGCATCCTTGGCCTCGGTGGTGGCCTTCTTCAGGTCCTCTTGCTCCGCTCGACCTTCTTTTTCAAGAAGCTCGCAGCAGTCAGTAGCATTCTTCAACTTCACGGCCATCTCGGCCATTTCCTTCTTGCTTCGACAGTGAGCAGCTTGTTCGGCGTTTAGCTCTTCGGCCGCCTTTAAGGCAGCCGCATCACTTTTCCTGGCCTGTTCCTTGGCTTGGGCAAGCTCCGCCTGAAGATTCTCCATGGCAGCGGCACCATTTGCATCAAGCATACATGTTGTAAGGCACGGGCATCAAGCTCCCTTACTAGGTGTCCGCGGAGAAACTGCATACCTTGTGACTCGTCCAGCCGCTTGTTGACAAGCGCGATGTCGGCATCCGCCACGTCAATTTGCCGCTTGAGTTCGGCAAATTCATCAGTCCGGCTAGCCACCGGACGCCCCGCCACCTACATAGGAAGGGAGACATATTATATTTGGGATTATGATCCTCGGCACGCTGTCATTTTTGACAACGCACCGAGTCTCAGGGGCTACTATCTACACGGGGCACATCTTATATATGCGGAACCGTCAAAAGGTACATCATTGCACGTACCTCAAAATCCGTCAGTAAACTCCTAGCGGCCTCGTCGTACAACCCGCTTTCCACGGACGAAATCTTTTCAATCACCGTACCCATCAATGCATAGTGATCTTCTGAGATAGACACTCGCCCGAGCAGATCCTTCAACTCCTCCGATCGTGCACCAGGAGGTGCCGGACTCGTCCGATGGCCTTTTTCGAAGGCCGGACACGGAGGGCTCCAGGGGGCCCTACGACCGCACTCTACCCCTGCCGGATTCGGGGAAACCCTCCACGACGACACCTCAGGATCGTCCGCCTCGCTAGGCGGTACGGCAGGGGGAGGCGTTCCGCTCTCCATCATCTCCGGACGAAGATCCCCCGAAGACGAGCTCTACTGAGAAGGTCTGAGATCTGAACTACAAGGTAAAATTTCGGTCATCTTCAGAAATAAAACAGGGATGTCTTATATTTTATAAACTCCCCTCTCTACTTACGGCTCGCTGGAGGGCTGGTATCCTTGGGGAAACAATGCGGCCGGGGCATCTTCCGACGCAGGACCCTCTGGCGAAGATTTCTTCCCGCGCTTTGAGGCCTTGGTCTCCGGATCTCCAGAGGCGGTCCTCTTCTCCCCGTGGATGGAGGGATTATCGATCCCTCCCTTCTTGATAACCTCCTTCGCGGAGGCAGTAGCTTCCTTGTTCCCCCCTTCGCCTTCTCCTAAAGGCGCAGCCTCCAGCATCCTGGTTAACACTGGATCCGGCGTGCTCTCAGGGAGGGGGACCGGACACCTGATCAGTTTTGCTTTCGCTATCCACTCCTGCTTAAGGGACATCTCTTTTGAGGGCAAGTTTATGATAAATATACGGATAGCGTGTCCGGGTACGGGACTACTTACCTGAGCATCCGGGCGATTGCAGCTCAGACCTGCGTCCTCGGTCAAGTCCGGACACATTGCTTGTGATCCGAAGAACAGTTTGTACATCTCCACGGGCGTTGCGCCCATGAAGTGTTGAAGAGCTCATGGTCCCTCCGGATTGAACTTCCACAGGCGGAGGGGGCGACGTTTAGAGGGCAGGATGCGACGAATCAGCATGACCTGCGTTACTACGACCAGATTGATCTCTCTCTCTAGGAGGTCTCGAATACGGCCCTGCAACAAGGGCACGTCCTTGGACGGCCCCCAGTCAAGCCCTTTATTGACCCATGACGCCAGCCGCGGTGGAGGACCCGAGCGAAAGGCGGGTGGCGCCACCCATTTGGTGCCCCTGGGTGCTATGATATAAAACCACTCTTGTTGCCATAGACTGAGCTCCTTTTGAAAAGAGCCCTCGGGCTATGGAGCGTCAGCATTCTGACTTATAACAGCCCCTCCGCACTCTGCCTGTTGCCCCTTCAGCATGATCTGCTTTGACAAGACGTGCCAAGGAAATCACCTCGCTAAACGCGCTGAGGTTGGACAGTAAAAACGATTCGAATAAAGGCTTGGCCGTGGTGTGATGTCACGCTACAGAATACGTTAGCAGATTGAACTTGTGTAAATGTTATTCTCTCTACGGTGGTATGTGGAACTTATTTTGCTGAGCCGGACACAATCCTTGTGTTCAAAATCTTCTATGAAGTATTCGAAACCTTGCAATGCCGAAGACAATATGCGCGCCGGACTCGTCGTCATTGAAGCCAGGTTCAGGGGCTACTGAGGGAGTCCTGGATTAGGGGGTGTCCGGATAGCCGGACTATGACCTTTGGCCAGGCTCCTGGACTATGAAGATACAAGATTGAAGACTTCGTCCCGTGTCCGGATGGGACTTTCCTTGACGTGGAAGGCAAGCTTGGCGATACGGATATGTAGATCTCCTACCATTGTAACCGACTCTGTGTAACGCTAACCCTATTCGGTGCCTATATAAACCGGAGGGTTTTAGTCTGTAGGTGGGACAATCATACCATAGGCTAGCTTCTAGGGTTTAGCCTCTCTGATCTCGTGGTAGATATACTCTTGTACTACCCATATCATCAATATTAATCAAGCAGGAGTAGAGTTTTACCTCCATCGAGAGGGCCTGAACCTGGGTAAAAACATCGTGCCCCTTGTCTCCTGTTACCATCCGCCTAGACGCACAGTTCGGGACCCCCTACCCGAGATCCGCCGGTTTTGACTCTGACACCGGCCTTCGAAGGGGTGTGCCCGCACCCCCGAGGGTCCACTGCTGGAGTCACGGCATGCTTGCGGGGGCGTCTGCGGCCTCTCTTGGGTGGCGGCGAGCCTGGCCCCCCCTTGGGGGCCTTCCCCTTTTCTGTGGCAGAAAACTTCCTCGTTGGCGCCAGTGACACTTCGACAAGACGGAGGGGCAAAGAGGACGGAGGAGTAAGTAGGGAGAAGACAGAGATGAGCGTGGGCCTCTGCCCCTTCTCCCATTTATGGCCGGAGGGAGGCTAACCGCCGGCCTCCCACGATTCCATGTAATGATGGTTTTTCTACATGCAATAGGCAGACATAAAGTCGGGTAGTTGTTGAGGCTGTTTGGGGAAGTGGAGACGCCCATGTTCCATCAAGTGCCACGCGTCTACTTGGCCCGCAGGCGATTGGGGCTCGCGACGCTTCGCCCTTGCCCTTTGGCTTCGCCTCGAAGCCAAGTCCGAGCGCGCCTTGGGCCCGGGGGGCTACTTTCGGTGTTCTGGGAACCAGGGTACCCATACTTGCATGCCCGCGACCTACGGCGTGGCTCCATTGATGGCCCGGTATGGACCATCTTCAGCATCGAAAAGACAAGACCCTCGTGAGGAGCCAAGCATCGTGAGGCGGATGACACCAAGACCTCTGGAGGGAGCGCCCTCCCCAGGCTGGCTCCTGAGGGGCGAAGATTCCTATGCAAGCGCCCATCTCATGAGGTTCGGGTGACACAAGCCATGGCGACCAAGGCCAGGCGGGTGCCAGTGGGCGCAGAGCAACATGTTTCCATTTTCGTGCTAAGGACGCAAGCGCGGGCGCGTGGTCCCGAGGAATCGGACAAAGGTTTCCATTCTCGCGCAACAAGACCAAGACCGCCAGGACAGCAGGACGGATGCCATCACCGAGCCCACCGTGGTGTCACGGCCAGAAGCTTTGTAGGCGAAGACTACCTTTTGTCAGGATACGATGTACTACTTGTCCCACTTCAAAATTGGTAGTTGTGGGACCCCTTACCGCCTTCGTTCGGAGGAAGAGGACCATGGCCACTATAAATGTAGCTTAGCCACCACCGTAGGAGGGGATCAGAGATCGAGAAACCAAGCCCTTGCTAGCTCACACCCACATAAGAATAGACCTCCTGAGGTTGTTCTTCCTCTATACCGGTTCATCCTCAAACCCTGGCTAATCGACCCCAAAGCAGGAGTAGGGTCTTACACCGCAAGGTGGCCCAAACCTGGGTAAACTGTCATGTCCTTTCCCTTTCCTGTTCATCGAGCTAGGCCGTGAGAGCGACAAATTGGTTGGCTGGAGAGGTTGAGTTCTTTGCACACGCCCCAGAGTTAGAACCTTTCTCGGGTCTGTAGAGCCCTGAATCTGACACCATTCGTTTGCTTACTTCCAAAGCCGTTCTCACAGAAAGATTTGCTAGAAGATAAAAGGTATACCTTCACTTCAAACATGTGTGATCAAATCTTTGATTTGGTGTTAAGAAATAATTATACTAGAATTATTGATCACCATGTTGAGCCATCTATCCAAAGACGAATGTACTATGGGTTGCATCATTTGTTCAAAAATAATTTTGAGCATTGCAATATGTTTCGTCAAATACCCAAATCAGCCATTGATAAAGGACGATTGAGATATATTGAAACACCAAAGGATGACCAATCTATTCCGATTGGTCTTGATGGTAAAAAAATTTGCATCGCCTTCTTCAAACTGATTCATGAAATGATGAGAAGGTAAAAACAGTGGATGAGGGATCAAGTTTTCAAGTAAACAAGTTGTTCAAGAGCATAATGAAGATATTCTTGACGGCGGGAATTCCATCAAGGTTGCACAGAAGACATTAAGTACTGGGGGCAACAAGAAAATATAGAGATCGGTGCAAGCACAACCAAAGAAAACAAAGGCCAAAATAAGCACAAGGCTAATTGATCATAAATCACTTTCGCAGAGTTACTAGCTAAATATCAAAAACCAAGTGAAGAAAAAGTTCTTATTGGTCAAGTAGTGCAAAAGCATCAAGATCACCCCCTAGGCACAAATATGAGGATTAGTATTGGCAAAGTGAGAATTTCAGTGCAACATATTCATACCCTTATTTTGGATCGCCAATGTCAATGCCATGGATGCCTCCCCATGGTCATATAAATCCATATCCTTTGTGGGATCAGTATGATACAAGAGCGCATTATCCACCTTAATTTAGACCATCTCACCAACATTGTCTAGCTCCAAGAAGGTCAAAGTTTGATGAACAATGATATGTTAAAGACCGTTTCAAGAAAAAGTAATCGGTCCAAACCCCATGGACGAAGAAAGAGGTGGTCAAGCAAGTATACGGGTCAAGAAAGATGGTCGTAAGTGTGCTACTTCAGATTTGATCTCAAATAACAAAGATCCAGTTAAGGCGTTGACATTGGCTACAAAAGGCAAAGATGTCAAGCAATCAATTATTAAAAATCAAAGTGCCAAATCTGAAGAAAAGAAGTTGAGGGTTCATAAGGCCAAAAAAGAGTTGCCATTGGTTGAGACAGAATCGCAACCAAGGTGCCCACTCGACTTGTCATATTGGCAAAAGAAAGAATTACAAAAGCTTAGTGCACATGAGCTGAAAAGGAAGAACATGGCATGGGTTGCCAAGAGGATCAATCAAAATAAAAATCATGTGCAACCTTCTATTGCAACAAGAGTTAGAAAAGTGAAGAAAGAGAAGGATGGAAGCCAAAACAATTAAGCCAAAGGTTTGCATCACCCCATGAAAATCTTGGGTTGGCACATCATCATATTCACCAAACATGCCATTGATGTCTTTGCCATGGAATTCATCCCCATGTATCAACGGTCACCCTCCGTGGGATTCTTTAGATCCATGGATGCAATATAATTTCATGAAAGAGTATTACCAAATCATTATACATTTGATTAGCTACCAGCTTATTGCTGATCCAAAGGGCCAAAATATTTGATTTGTCATTACATTTGTTTATTTCGGCTATACTTGCTTTGGTGGATGAAGTTTATATGGACCTTATGTTAATGGCCGATATTTATCCATCGTCCGAAGAATATGTCAAAGCATGGCCAGTGTAGTATCCGAACATTGTAGTTTGATTGGAAAGCAAGACAAGCCTTTGGTTGCCATAGGTGCTACACATATTGGGACGTTCGGTGATTCGTTATGAGAAGTACAAAAAATATCCAAGGGTTATCAATATTTTGACGAATCGATTATAATTTATTTTGAGGTTTGTATAGATGTAAAATTTACCAATTGGGTTGCTTTAATACTGCTCATATATCTACACATGACAATTGGAGAGAGAATGAGTTGGCACAGCAGGCATCCGGCCACCATGTTGATCATGTTGTGTTGCATATCTATCAATAGCCGATGTTTGGTCTCACCGACATAGGTAAGGCCGAACCGAAGCCCACTGCTTCGGCCACAAATGAAATTATTATGCAGGCAAAGGCAAGGATTCGAGAAAACTCATTGTTGATTACTTGCAAGAACCTAGCAGAAGGGTTGACAATATGGTTCGGAGGATGGCTTTGGAGATTCATATCTATGAAACTTTGTCACTGGATTGTTAATGAAATTGAGAAGGTTTCAATCAAGTTTGCATCAAGGATTCAAACAAGTAATGGCCGATATAGACTTATCACCCTATGCACATGAAAAATGGCCGATGGAGTTTTGTCATCTTCCTTAGAGCCAACATGGTACAAGTTATTTTTCGGCATGCTTGCTTTGCCGAAAAATAGGGGGGCCTGTGTTGACACCAGATTTTGGCACAGAAGAAAACATTATTAACATGGTTTTAAATGAAGATGTACTCTATATGAAAAAGTTCCGTAATGTTGACATGAAAATCTTTTAAGTTTGGTCCATCACCGTCTGATCTCATCTCGAAGGCTGAAACTCTGCTCAAAGTACTAGGATTTCATATTAAGAGTACTGTTTGGCTGATTAAGCCCCCAATACAACCTCATAAGAGAAAATGTTCATCACAGGTTGTCTTCATCTTGTCGAAAAGGTTGATTTTGATATAAAAATCATCTCAATCGAATATCGTATGCAGAAGTTAGAGCCATCAGAGTATGGCGCTACCACGAGGCAAAATATGGCACGAGGGATCAGACATCCGGCGCGAGGGATCAGACATCCAGTCTGATGGGTCACGCGAGCTGTTCGTCCCTCAAGACAGCCTCGAATGGAAAACTTACAACACGAAAAAGTTTTTTCTCATTGATCCGATCGATTTGGATGTATAAATCGTCTCACTACGAGATCATATGCATCCTAGAGAGGCAAAACAAGATCAGACTGATGTTTGGGCCAGATTCAGTTGGATCCGAATTTGACTAGAGCTAGGACTCTAGGACTTGAATTGGTATAATTTTCTTGTACGTAAAGTCTAGATGAATCCTTTGCTTGTACGGGAAGTCCAGCCGCCTCTAATATAGAGCGGAGATGACAGCCGATTGAAACAACACACAATCGAACAATTATCTACCACTTTTTTATCTTTTATCTTCTCCCTTGTTCTTCTTCTTCCTCGTTCTTCGTTCGTTCTTCTTGTCGCAGGGCGGCAAACCTCGAGGCCCTAGGGGGCGGTTAGGCCGACCTAGGGCATCCCATAGCCGCCACGCACCCTGGTGGGGTCCCTCTCGGGCGTGTGGGGTTTTGGGTCCTCAAAAGCACCCGCCGGATTTGCTTGCCTGTCGTGCTTTCGGACGGGCCTTCTTCTGTCGGGGCTTAGGGACGACACCTATGGGATGAGGGAATCCCTACTACGGTTGGCAGAGCGCGGGGCTGTGCCAAGAGCTGGTCAACAAGATCAACACGGGGGGTTTTTCCCAGGTTTGGGCCCCAAACAATGCGTAAAACCCTAGTCCCGCTTTGTGTGTATTTAGTGTTCTTGAGCTCTTGAACTAGCTGCGGTGCATGCCCAGTCCAAAAAGTCCGAATCCTCCGTCAATACGCCTCGGGCCTCCTTTTATATGTCAAAGGGGTTGCCACAGCGGCACACAGGAGGTGGAAAGTATCTACAGTGTACAAGTTTATCTCCTGACATCATAGGACATACGCATTTAATGCGCCGCCTATGTGTCCTCTTGCTTTATCGGGGACAACAAATAAGCTCGTCCCGTCCATCGCCGCCTCGCCTTGCTTCAACGCATGTCCAAGGTGAGGAGGCATGCGGCGCCGCGCTGGCTGGCTAGCTGCTGAGCTGATGCAGTGGATGGGTCTTCACGAAGAACTGCATGCCACCATGCAGGTGCTTGACTAGTGGGCCTAGAAGCTTCATGCTGCCACGCAAACGCTCGCCTAGTTGGCGGGCTGCCCGCCACGTCAGAATGGGTGCGGGGCAGCGGAACTCTGGCCAGTGTGGGCCTGGTTGCCTGCAGATGTCCCCGGCAAGGGTCTTGCTG
The DNA here is from genome assembly GCA_021605205.1 of Aegilops longissima. Classification (NCBI taxonomy): domain Eukaryota; kingdom Viridiplantae; phylum Streptophyta; class Magnoliopsida; order Poales; family Poaceae; genus Aegilops; species Aegilops longissima. The sequence goes on from CM038679.1 coordinate 222,793,893, forward strand.
GGGACTCGGAAAGGGTCTTGCTGGGGTCTCGTGGGCATCCCCAGCAAGGGTCTTTTCGGGGGTCTTCATCTTATGTTTCTTATCTGGTCTTGCAGGCCTCTGGTCTTCACAAAGATCTGCATGCCACCATGCAGGCGCCTCCCGAGCCTTGGTTCCTATATTGTCGATGGTGTCAGAACTCTCAGGCTCAAGGGTGGCGGTCTTGCTGGTGTTGGGCAAGTCGCCCCGGCAAGGCTCTTGCCGGGGCAGCGTAGATCGTCCCTGGCAAGGATGTTGCCGGGGGAAATCCACCTTGCCCCTTCGCTCTTTATGCCTCTGTCTGGGGCACTGCCCTGGTAGTCATGTATCTTTGCTTGTTCTGCCTTGCCAAGCGTGGTCGCTGGTGTGGCTACAACTGCCCGTGCACAAGTAAAGGGGTATAGAAAGGCCCCTACTTTTGTACACCGACAGGAGCCCCCGGGCCTGGGCCACACATGAGCATGAAGTGTTGTTGGGTGTGGCACCCCGGCTCAGAGAAACTGGAACGCCCCATATTCCAGCCCAGAGATCGAGGAGAAGTCTTATGGAATACGACAGTGCTTAGCATAGAACAAATCAGCTCTTTATTGCAATCTATTTGGGTACAAGGGATTAGATCGGCACGGTGACGCTACGCCTGCAATGGTTGCTCTATGCAAGCAGAAGAACAACATGACGCAACGGAATGACTACTGGTAGCGGAACAGCAACGACGGTGGTGAACTCCACTCCGCAGGGACTCTGGCTGGAGCGCTTATCCTAGCGCGCAAACAAGGGATCCACGACAAACAAGGAATCATATCTGGCATGACCTGCAAACTGGCATGACACGCCTGGTCAGTACATTGAATGTACTTGCAAGCTCACAGCAACCAAGACAAACAACAGCATTGCAATTACAGGTTAAAAAGGATTAACATGATACTATCAGGTCAATCATAGCATGAACAAGATGATACAGCTAGAATAATACGAGCATGGCATGAACATATGAACAAGATGAGCCTAGCGTGCAACATGATGAAACTATCATGCACCAACTTACTCTGCTCTGGTTACCTTGTAACAATCACCTGTATCATTTACCATCACGGATATCACACAATCATCTTAGGATCCAATCAAGCTTGGTATTAACAATACCATAGTAATCATTTATGACCACAAGGAGCTTGACCTTTACCCTTGACTCTTGCATAACATCACAAATATCGAAAAGTCGGTATTCACTATATCACAGTGATCCTCTCATGATCACATAAATATCAACCAAATTCTTTCATCATCAAACCAAGGTTGTTATTGAGCACATCATTATTATCACTGTTGACCTTTAGTGCGACCGACACGAATTGGGCCCAAAACCGCGGGCGCGGCTATCGATAGATTAAACACACACTCTGCAGAGGTTAGCTGTCAGGACCCCGATTCCAAGTCACGTCGATCTAGCCGGTAACACCTCATATCACTTTGCGGCCTCACCCACGGTATTCCCACGGGTGTCGCCTTAGCATGGCCCGAGACCGTTTGCGCCTTTTGGCTCACGTATATGATAGTGTCGCTAGCATCCATATGACAGAGAACCCGGGCCGACATGGCTAGTCGTGAACCCAAAGCGGCACTAACCCATGGGGACAGGCATACATGAATCACATCGCATGTCGGTCAAGACAGCGTGAATCGGGCTGTAGCATCTGGGCTAATAGGACCTCAGAACCCGGCTGTAGCAAGCTAGGCAGGACTCGGATGTCACCGTGACATTTCCCCAAGGGATGTATACAGAACGGTGAAACACATGCCGCCACCAAGTGTCCCGAGCAGAGTGTTGGGCTAGCAGGACTCGTGAACCGGTGTAGCGGACTACTATGGCTCAAGGAAGCACTAGACTACATTTCCCCATAAGAGAGGATGCCAAGGATAAACAACTAGATTGTCGGATCCCACACATACCAAGCATTTCAATCATACACACAATATGCTCAATATGTGTAAATACAACATGGCATCACAACATAACTCTACGACTCAAATATTTATTCATTAGGCTCCGAGGAGCGAGATATTACAAACATGGGTCTCATGACCCAACATTCAGAGCATACAATCAAAACACAAGCGGAAGCTAAACATGTCTGAGTACAGACATCAACAAATGAAAAAGGCCTAGAAGCCTGACTATCTACCAGATCCTGTCGAGGGCACAAGATCGTAGCTGAGGTATCAAGCTAAACGTCGATGTCCACGCGGAACTACTAGCGAGACTGACGTCTCTCTGTAAAACATAAAATAAGCAAACGTGAGTACAAATGTACTCAGCAAGACTTACATCAGAACTAACTACATATGCATCATTATCAACAAAGGGGTTGGTGGAGTTTGACTGCAGCAAGCCAGCTTTGACTCGGTGGCTATCCTAAACTACGACTGCAAGTAACTCTTTTGAGGTGTCGCACACGAGTCCACATATTTTAGAGTATCCACTTTCACTTGTCTATGAACTGTTATAGGCAACCCAGAAGTCCTTTTCCGCGGACACGGCTATTCGAATAGATGATGTTAACCCTGCAGGGGTGTACTTCTTCACACACGCTCACCACTTACCGCCGCCATACGACATGTACTGGCAACCTTCAAGCGGAAGCCCAACGTGGGTGTCGGCCACAAGCTACCTAAACACTCAAGTCTCTAGTCCAGGTTTATCGCCTATTCAGGTTCCATCCGCAGGGAATCCGACCGAGGTTTCCACATACGGCCCTGAACGATGTGTGCAGGGTTCCCGAGATACCAAATGGGTATTCGATACACCGTGCCACGTGCCTACCGCAACACAGCCCACCCCTAAGGTCAGCGCTGCATGCGGCCCCCAACATACTACAAACACCAGAAACTACTTTGCAACTCGCGGACATAGGACAAGAGTGATTAAGAAGCCGAGAGGGTCCATTGGTTTCGGGCCCAATGCGTGGTAGTAACTGTTTCATGGATCACAAACACAGAACTCAGTTCCTGTGGACGGCTTCAATGAGACAACCCACCATGTACTCCTACATGGCCTCTCACCGCTACCTTTACCAAATCGTGTTCACACACTTAGCTCTCAACAGTAGGACATGTTCTCACACCTCCGATTCATTCCCGATGAATCAGACCTGACTCAACTCTAAGCAGTAGCAGGCATGACAAACAAGCATGAATGAGTAGGCACAACAGGGCTCAAACAACTTCTACTCATACTAGTGGGTTTCATCTATTTACTGTGGAATCACAGGTCATGCAGAGGATGAAGGGGTTCAGCTACCGCAGCAAGTAAAAGATGAATCGGTGTTGTCCTAATGCAGTAAAAGAGAGCAGGAGCGAGAGAGTGGGATTATATCGGAATGAACAAGGGGGTTTTGCTTGCCTGGCACTCCTGAAGATATTATAGCTCTTCATCGGTGTCATCGAACTCATCGTCGGAACCACGTCTATCGAGAGGGAACAAACACCGGCAACTGAGAAAGAACACAATCAATGCAATGCCACAATATGATGCATGATCATGACATGGCAATATGCTATGATTTGAACTAATGCATCTAGCTATGATTTAAATGAAGTTGGTTTGAATACATGATTCAAATTCCAACTCCATATATGATTATTTAATGCCCTTTATTTGTTTTGTCCAAAACAGAGGACAAACATTGTTCACACATGCATGAAAATGATATAGATGGATAGGTTGCATTTTTCTGATAATCTTTCATATATAACTTATTTCATTTGGAGCTACGGTTGAATTACTATGAATTTTTGAAGTTTGCAACATTTTCTGGAATTTCCTGAATAATAATAATTCCAGAAAATGAGTTATTGCGTCAGCATTAGGTCATGCTGACCTCAGCAGGTCAACAGGTGGGTCCAGGTCAAACCTGACCAGTGGGGTCCACTGGTCAGTGACTGGGGCTGGTTAGTGTCAATGATAGGTGGGGCCGGGTCAACAGACACGTCAGCGCGGTCAACTCTGGCGTGTGGGTCCCGCCGGATTTTAAACTAATCCAAACAGAAACAAAACAAGGGTTAATTAGGACGTGGGCCCATGTGTCAGTGAGCATGTTGGTTAGTTAGTGGCCTCATTAGCCGCTAATGACGTGTCCACGTCATCCCAAAACGGCGGTTAGCCGCCGGCGCTAAACGGAACACGGCGGGGTTGCCCGTCCGGCCGATTCCGGCGACGAGAGCTCGCGCGGCTGGGTCCTGCTGACGCAGCGCGACGAGCCGCATCAATCGGTGGTGGTAGTTGGTGCTTGGGCGGCCGGAAACGGCAACGGCGGCGAGTGAGGCGGCGGCCGGAGCTCGGCTTCATGCTGGCGTGGCGCTAGAGCAAGCAGGCGAGCGCGTAGAGGGGCTAGGCGGCCTCCTGGAGGCACCAAGAGCGTGATACGGTGCAAGGGCGCGGGTGGTTCGAGCTCGGGCCACGGCGGCGACAAAGCCGGGCGGCGGTGGGTTTCGGTCATCGGCGAAGCGGCAGCTACGGCGTGCAAACGAGAAAACGGAGAGGGGGAGGATGATCAGGGGCTCACGGGGAGTGCGATGGTGGCCTCGGCGTGCTCGGGGAGGCACCGGGGCGAGCGGGGCGGCGAGAGGGATCTCCGGCGGCCGGCGACGGAGTTGATGAAGATGGCGGCGACGCAGGGCCTCCGGCGAGGCGCGGCTCGGTGGGGAGGAAGAGGGGGTCGAGGCGAAGCTCGTGGGCACGTCAGAGAAGCGAGGGGGAGGCGGTGGCTACGTAGGCGATGAGCGGCGGCGACGAGCTCGCTCGGCTTCGGGAGAGGGAGCGAGAGAGGCGAGGCAGGGAGAGAGGGGATCGGTCGAGGGGGTCCAGGGGGTAGCGTGGCGACGTCCTGCGCGACGAGGGGGGTAGCCAGGCAGGCAGCTGCCGGCGTGGCACGCCGCAGCGCCGTGGCTATCTTCTCCTCTGCCTTCTGGCAAGAGGAGGGGGATGACTGGCATCGGTGGGTTGGTGCGCTGGACCAACTGGGCCAGCTCCAGGTGAGTGGCTGGGCTTCTCTCTCTCTGTCCTTTCCTAATATATTTTGTTTTCTATTTTTCTGCTTTATGTTTGCACATAAAATACCAACCAAAACACTTTGGTTAATTCTGTAAATTTTTGTGAGGAATATTTGAATTATTTTCAAACCACACAATAAATTTCAGAATATTTGGAGCAGCCAATATTTAATGGTAACTTTTAAACTCCATCTCAAATACCATAATGATTTAATTCAATGACCAAAATGTCCTGAAAAAATATGCATCATCTCTGGTAGAGGCTTTCACCTTTTTCCATAAATCATGAAAATTTTAAAAGGATATTTTGAGGTCATTGAAAATATTTTGGTTGAACCTATTTGAATTGCATTTGTGCTAGGGTTTATCAGTCCCCATTTCAAATTTATTAAATTTAAACATGATGACATGAATGCTTAAGCAGAGTCAGGCAAGGACTAAGCTAGGGCTGTGACATTAGCACACTGTACCCACACCGCGGAACCCATGGTCTCGCACTCCCATACGTGCGGACACGGTGTTCCGACAAAACCGTTCTACTGCCATGACACTCCCCGGCCACTCTGACCAACTCCCCTTTCGGCTATGTCCTGGGTGGCCTCGTGCCTACGAAAGGCACCAACGGCCACCGTCATGGCAAAACGGTCCCAAACGGGGACAAGGATCCATACTCAACAACGGGCACACAAGGCTTATGCCGTCCCTACACTAAGCTAAGGTAGCGCCACAAGATAACCTCGCGGGAGGCACCGTGAGAGGCATGACAATAGACCCAGTTAGGGCCTTCCCATAAGGCAAACGTGGTTGCACTGGTCAGCTCGATATGGTGGCACCATGACTCAGCCAATAGTTGTTCAAGTTCAATTTAATCCTGTTAAACTTGAATGCAATATGCTGAGCCATGACAAAAATAACATGATGCAACTACAATGCATGAACATGATACCGAAATAAGCATGGAGGTGCAACATAATCAACGAGCATAACAATTACATTTGAGCATTTATCCATATGAGCATGGCATACCTACGAGCATGAATATCACAACTAGAACATTACTCATAGCATAACATGACTACTAGCATCAGCAATAACTACCATGCATTAACATAACGATAAACTACCATGCAAGCATTTAACCAACTGGGTGCAAAAGAACATGCATAACAACGGTACACGGAACAGAGGATAATCATGCACCGAAGACCATTACAAGCATGTACTACTACCAAGCATGGTAATAAGAAAGTACTACTAGCAAGTAGTTCATGATAACAGAGTGCAAGAAAACATGGCATGCCGGTAAACACCGATCCATAAGCATAACCGAAATAACGACAGCACTAGCAAAACAATCAAACAGTTATTAAAGATTCAAGTTGAAAACCAATGCTTCTGCATGGCTATCATGCAAATGGTGGTTGTGGCTTGCCTGGGGATGAAGAAGGCTTTGGGGAGAAGTGCGGTGAAGCCACGGAAAGAATCGCCGGAAAGGGTTCGCTCTCGGAGGGGGCTGATTAGGGGCAAGGGCAAAATGGTCATTTTCAGAATACTGAAACATAGTGAAAATGGTACCAAAAGTTCGGGCTCGAAGAGACGAAGAATTGGGCGTTGGAATCACCTAAATCGGAGTTGTGGTTGAAAAGATATAGAGGTTTGACTGCCAGGGACCTATCTATAAAAATATATCCACAAACAGGCCCCTGAGTGGAAAAACAGAAACGCATTTCCCAGAATACGCATTCCTGAAAGGAAAACGCATTCCTGGCCTAGGCCGCACGAAAATACGCCTTCCGAACGGGAAAACGTATCCGCGCAAATGCGCTTCCACTTATCCACCATGGCAGTGGCGGGGTCGCGGTTTGTGTGGCTGACGAGCGGGGCCCCCGGCCAGCTGGCAGGGAGGGGTCGTCGGCTTCGTCTTCTCCTCGTTCGCGCCCGACGGAGCAGAGGACTGGGCCGGCGCAGGTGGCCGTTCTGGCAGCTCCGGCCGTCTTCCGGGTCGTGCAGCATACCGGCGTGCTCAGGGGACTGAGACGCAACCGTCCAGAGCATCCATCCATCTTGGGGAGGTCGGGCTCGAGCGGGGCCGCTGCTGCGGTGGACGGCGGTTCAGGAGGCGATGGGGCTTGCGGCCAAAGTGAATCCGATGAGGAGGCGAGGGAATGGACGAGCACCAGAGTTCACGGAGACGAGCGGAGCTCGGGGAGAAGAGATGGAAGCGCAGCGCGCCAAACAGTCGGTCGGCTCTGATTCGCCGTGGCGCGCACGCGACGAGCGCCAAAGGAGGAGGCTTCGAGGGGAGACGGCTCCAGGGGAACGGCGACAACGCGGGCTAGGTGTTGGACACGACGAGGCGCGCGAGCACGACAGACCGAGGAGGGTCCCGAGCAAAACGTCGCTCAACTCGCATCCATGGCGTGCCAGGGCGGTGGTGACCACGTGAGCTGGCAAGGAGAAGAGGCCAAGGGCTGCTCTGAGATGTCTAGTGATTAGTCCTTGCATATTAGAGGCCGAGGGAGGTGACGGATCACGCAGAAGTGTAGGGAGTAGAGGGGAGCAAGCTCGACAAGGTTGTTGTATCAAATTTGGACGAGCACTATTGATCAACAGGGAAGGGCTTGGAGCCAAACGAGTTGTCTGTTGTGATTAGCTACGGAAGAACTATGATCCTGGAGATTTGGAGGTGATTTGGACCAAGAATTAATATTGTGGCTTTGCAACTGCATAATCTGGTCCAGATTAGAAATCATGATGATACACTCAAATGGTGAAGCCACTTGAGCTGAACTTGGGTAGGGCAGAGTTATTTGGTCATATGAAGATGCTGAAAAAGGTATCACACCATTTGGATAAACAAAAATGGTACTTCCTTCACAAACATCCCCACTGACCAGAAACTTGCAGAAATTCTAGAGGGAAATGGCTAAATGGATTGAGCCACAACTTGGTGGAGGGAGTTTATATGGATAGGAGAAGGCCTAGAAAATTTACACCCATAATGAAGCAAGATAAAATATACTTGCTTCACAAACTGAAATTTTGGACAGAATCAAAGATTTGAAGCTGTGCTCACATGGAGGCATTAAATGAGCTCAACTTTGGTGGAGGGCTATTATTTGATAATATTAAGGACCATGTGAACGTGCAACTCATTTGGATATGCCTAGCTTGTACCTCCTTCACAAAGTTTCTTTCTGGACAGAAACTTTGGAAAATCATAATTAAATGACCACTGGGCAAATGAGGTTGCATTTTGGCATGTGGCAATGATAGGGATAGGAAATGGTGTCCAAGGAGTTTGAGGTCAATTGAGCAAATGTAAATAGCACTTGCTTCACAAAGTGCCATTTAGGGCAGAATAGGAAATGAATTATTTGAGCATGGTGATAAACATGGCAAATGAAATGTTTTGCCATATTTAAGGAAGATAGGACCCAAACAATTTATGAGAATTATTTGGGAATTTTAGGAGTGATGGAAATATAGGTTGCTTCACAACCTAGGGCAGACAGGGTTATTCCTTTAATAGAAAAGGAATATCCCGAATAAAAAGAATATTGGGATTTTAGCTAGGATGAAAATGGGAAGGTCTAGGGAAGGATTTGAGGTTGAAAAGCCACTATGGAAGCAAAGAAGAGGTCATCTTCTTCAGTTTCCAGACCACAAAGCCATGGAGAAAGAAAACTCAAGCAAAAACCTCAGAAAATCAAATGAAAAAGGAAGGGCCAAAAATCAGGCTGTGACAAACCTTCCCCCCTTAAACAAATCTCGTCCTCGAGATTTGGTTGCTCCGGGAACAAGTATGAATATACTTCCTTAAGGAAACTGTATCCAACTCGGGTATCCTTTTTTCCTTAGTTGATTGTTCCCATTAAATTTTTCATGTGACTGGCTCGACTGGCTCTGGGGTTGCTTGCTTCACTGTATCCATATCCTGCAAATCTAAACTCACATGTTCTGCTTATACCGGCTCCAATTCTGTTCATAGTTGCTGACTGATCTGAGATTTACCATGTCTGAAATATATGTCTGTCTCACAAATCTGAGGGTGATTTCCGATTGATGTGCATGTACTGACAACTGTCCATGAATTGGTGATCAGATTTTTCCGGATGAACACCCAAGCTCTAACTCCTTGCATCGGGTTTCTCCATTAAATGCAGGTCCTTCAGGTTCCAAACACTGAGTTGCGGCATATCCGTTTTTCTGACAGATTATGACTTACCGCAGGAATTTCTGACCCATCGTGACTGGCTCCACTGTCTTGAATCTTAGCTTCATACCCAATATTTGATTGTCGTCTGTCGTTGCCAGCATAAGGGGTATGGCCTTATATGATAGTATCCACAGACTTGACTGACTATGAATCTCGTGAAAGAACTTTGTCCATGACACACTATCCGTTGAGGCTTCACATAAGTGAGGGCACATGCTTCCAGACTATTATTCACCATCCAAAACCGAGCAGACCCTTTTGGTGAATATCCATGGTGATCCATACTGACTCAGACTGTCCAGGGTATCTGCACCATTTGAATTATGCAACAATTTTCAATCTGGCTCCTTCATTACTGTTTTCCATGCCTGGATCCTTGGCTGAAGGAGCGGGGTCATATTGCTTCTTCGTGTGACCATAGGTTCTGTCTGGTGCAATATTCTGACAGCTGTACTCTTATCCACATCTTCTGACATGGTAATCCATTAAATGGCGGGTTCAACAATTCTCAAGTTCTGACCGTAGGAAAATGATCATCCGAACCCTTGCAAGAAATCGGCAAATAAATCAGTAGCCACCAGAATGGTCTTTACAACTCAGATCTGGGACATTACTGAAATAACTCAACCACGGCTTAGGACGGCTGAAAAGCGGCTCAGAACATGAGACTGGGTTGATAAGAAGAAAGTGGCAGCTCCCTAAAATAGCCAAAAGCAGCTATAGGGCTACTGTCAAAAAAGAAACTCAACAGTGGTATGAGACTGCCGAAAAGCAGCTCAGAACTCATGACAGTCGTTGAAGAGAGAAATAAAAATCGGCATCCACCCCGGATAGCTAAAAACATCTCAGATCACAGGCGTGGTGCCGGCACTGAAGAAAAGGAGACAAGGGCTCATCAAGATCATCTTCTAGGTTCACTAGTACTTGTACATAGCTCAGTGTTGTCGTCAATCCTCATAGTCCTTTGTCACACTGAGGTGTATATGTGGCTTCCTTCACATATATCTGAGATTCTGATTCCCGAAGCAGACTTGTGTTCTGACTGATTCTTGCTTCTGGCCAACTATTGCGGATCTGATTCTGCCATCATATATATCCACCATCTTAATATTTCCGCTGTTGATTTCTTGCATGAAATAGGATTTACTGGACCCTCCTCCTTTCTGAATATATGGCACATCCTTGCTTTCTTCATAATCATCCACAACGAAGATTCAAACCTTGTCTCTGAACCATACCTTTGACTGAAATTATACTGTTGGTCTTGCACATAGCTTATCTTCTTGCTGATCTGATCATTTCTGTCATGAAGAGTGCACTCTGAGGCAAACTTGATTATCTGTATTTTTGTAAGGAGTGCATGGTGATGAAAACATGATACTGACTGTCCATCCAGGATTCCTTTTTCCATTTAGACGAGATATTCCAAATTCACTACAGTCTACTGGTAACTTCACTCCATTTATCTGAGCTTCCAAACCTTTGAACTCCTTGCTGATTCTGCAGACCCGGTGTCGGTTGACGATCAACTTTAATAAGGGGGGAATAATGCCACACCGAAGGCCCAAAGAAAGAAGCAAAAGAAATGACTAAAACAAAAGCACACAAGCATACAATTAATATAAATAATCAAGCAACATCACATATCCCTGCTACTCACGCAATAATATGCATGCATACCTAAGCACACAAATCTCGCGGTATGGTCTAATATGTTGTGACGGTGTGCACGAAAGTGAGTCGGTGTGTGGAAAGAGTTGGCGTAACCAAGGCCACACCAAGTGCTGGCTGAACACTGGCCGGATCTGGATGGATATGGAGGCGAGGACGGACGTGGTGATCATGTAGCGAGACACAAGGGTCACGACCACATCATCAAGCGTACGGAAGGAACCATACACGTCCAAGGAATGAAATGACAGGGCAATATAGGGGAGGAAAAAAGGCTTGATGGCATTTCCCTTCTCTAATAACAAATATCAGTAAGGATTGCCGAAGGGACGAGATGGATGGCACGATTCGGGATAGCGACAAGTCTATCACCGAAATAATACGGGTGGGTAGTGGAAAGATATCGACGCGATACCTGGGCATAACTCCTGCAAATGGTCTCTGGAACACTTGGCACCAGGGCATCACTCTGCTGGGACAGAGATAACACCGAACACCGAAGAGCAGGCATGCTAAGAAGGAGGGTGCAGGTAGTGGATCGAAACCGATGCCACCTATACTCACAAGATTAACCGTTAGCGACTAAGTAATAATCTATATGCATGCTATGCAACAAACAAATGCAGCAATCAAGTGCAACAAACCAACTGGGCTCTATACTACCGCATTCTAACATTCGCGCGGGCTAGGCATCCTACAGCCAGACTTGCTCTGATACCAAGCCTGTGGCACCCCGGCTCAGAGAAACCGGAACGCCCCGTATTCCAGCCCAGAGATCAAGGAGAATTCTTCTGGAATACGACACTGCTTAGCATAGAAGAAATCAGCTATTTATTGCAATCTATTTGGGTACAAGGGGATTACATCGGCACGGCGACGCTACGCCTGCCACCGTTGCTCTATGCAAGCAGCAGAACAACACGACGTAGCGGAATGACTACTGGTTGCGGAACAGCAATGACGGTGGTGAACTCCACTCCGCAGGGACTCTGGCTGGAACGCTTATCCTAGCGCGCAAACAAGGGATCCACGACAAACAAGCATTCATATCTGGCATGACCTGCAAACTGGCATCACATGCCAGGTCAGTACATTGAATGTACTTGCAAGCTCACAGCAACCAAAGCAATCAAGACAAACAACAGCATGGCAATTACAGGTTAACAAGGATTAACATGATACTATCAGATCAATCATAGCATGAACAAGATGATACAGCTAGAATAATACGAGCATGGAATGAACATATGAACAAGATGAGCCTAGCATGCAAAATGATGAAACTATCATGCACCAACTTACTCTGGTCTGGTTACCTTGTAACCATCACCTGTATCACTTACCATCACGGATATCACACAATCATCTCAGGATCCAATCAAGCATGGAATTAACAATATCGTAGTAATAATTTATGACCACAAGGAGCTTGACCTTTACCCTTGACTCTTGCATATCATCACAAATTGTCACGACCGGTTTTCCAATAAAATACTTATTGAGAAACCGATCTTTAAGTCCCAGTATAAGGAAAAATCCTCCTTACTGGTAGAAAAAATCTTGATACAGAAAGCCAGTAGCATTAAAACATATTACAGGGTCGAGCTGAGGGTGCTCAACATATTATTACAAGCACGCCAATAATTATACATAATGGCGGATAAGACAAAATGGTGTGGGTGGCATACTATCGACTCGAGAATAAAGTGGTAGTGGAATAACACAAAGGAGTGGGTAATATGGCTCCTAAGCGGCAGCTCATCGAAGGCCAAGGTGAGGCTCGATGAATTTATTTGGGTAGCGGAAGCGGATATAATACAATGACCAATCCAGGTCGCACAAGACTGATCGGACTCCTCTAGGCGCCGGACTCGCTATCGAACTCTTCATCCATGAGATCGCCTTCATCAACATCTCGCCAAATCAATAAGCCGTGAGTACTTTGAAAGTACTCGCAAGACAGTTCGGACATAAGATATAACAAATGCATGCATGAATGCGTCATGAGCAAATAACAATGCACATTCAAATAATAAATATTTGCACAACATGATAAGTAAAAAGGAAGTCGGGCGGTAGTCCTCCCGAAATCCCAACAAAATAAATGAAAACCGATCGGGTGTCTAGAGCGACGCCTCGAAGGGTAAACGAATAAATAAACATGCCGCAGTCGGGCGTCTAAGCGACACCACATAAAGGGCTTATATTGAAAATAAAAGACATACATGCCACAGTCGGACGTCTGAGCGACATCGCAGAAAGGGCTTATGTCGAAAGTAAAATAACAAGCGTGCCACAGTCGGGCGTCGGGGCGACATCGCAGAAAAGGCTTATATCGAATGTAAAATAACAAGCGTGCCACGGTCGGACGTCTGAGCGACATCGCAGAAAGGGCTTATATCAAAAGTAAACAACAAGCGTGCCACAGTCGGACGTCTGAGCGACATCGCAGAAAGGGCTTATATTCAAAAGTAAATAACAATTGTGCCACAGTCGGACGTCTGAGCGACATCACAGAAAGGGCTTATATTCCATCATTCATGTCTGATAAATTCACAAGGATATAATACTCATAAGAAATATTCAGCACACAATAATAAACGGGTTAGTTCATCCACATGAATAAACATTTAACCGGACTTATCACTCATGTGGTTTACCGGAGTTTTTCCACTGAGACTGATGCTGACAAGATAAGTTGAACATAGAACTCAGACATAGATGAGATTGTTTCAAAGGATTTTGACTCTGCAGAGTTTGTACTAATTATCCACAGCCAACGGATTTCCATAGTCGCGAGGACTAGTTCCGTTTACGGTATTTCGGTAGAAACACACCTAACTAGTACACACCCATCCCACCTCACGATGCCAGGAATCACCCTTGACAACGTTCAAGAAAAACTTTGAGACGGGGAGATCACAACCTCGAATAGCATGGGATCAAATTTATATACGCGCGCTCTAAGGGGTGCCCCCCTCTCGGTCCCAACCGGAAACACCCATGCCCCCTGACCGGATGAAGGGCTTTAATCCAGGGCCACGGAACCCTCATCCCAGCCTCTCTATTTGGTGTGTACCAGGAAAGCGGTTTGCAACTTACTAAGCCATATCCCTTGCGGGAAACATATGGTAGCACAGGTAGGGAAAACGGACGAAAACTGGACTGATTCATGTTGACACTAGAGTCAAATAGTCTGGCATAAGACTAGCATGCTACAACACTGCCATCTTACCCACCCTCATGCCATCACATAGTGATGCCAACTCACATCCAACAACTTAAGGATTATCAAAATTCACTTGCCTCAACTTTGCATGCAATATGACATTCATCGAGATGCTCATAAACATGCCATGAACTACTTAATGCAAACACGTCAAAGACACTCATCATATCAAAATTTCAAACATGCTTGCCTGGTTCGGAGTAGTCGGAGTCTAGCTTGGCGAAGTTCGCGGTTCCGTCACCTCCTCCGGTATCTACGGTATAAGAAAATACGTACTTATCGTAAATACCATGAGTGCACAGAGAAGTTTTCTAAATATTTTTCAAATAAATCTGATAAAAAACCAGACAAAATTCTAAAGAGGACAGAAAAAGAATCAACCAAAAATCCTTTCCTGTTTAAAAGTTATAAGAGTTTTCATCCAGGGACCTTTCTGTAATGAAACAGAAACTTCTCAGGGGGCTGAAAAGAAAAGACTAGAAAAACGCTTCAGACTGAAAGCGTATTTGCCCGAATACATTTTCAGAAAACGGTTCGTTTGAAAAGAAAAGAGAGGCTGACAGGCGGGTCCCACCCGTCAGGTTTGAAAATTCAAACGGGGAAGAACAGAGCCGGCCGGCGCCCGAGAGCTGCGGCGGTCGTCGGCGGCGATCCACGGCGAGGCAGGGGGATCGGGCGATACCTGCATGTTCAGCGTGTCCTTCCGCGTCGGTGGGTGGTGGTGGTGGTCGTCGGCGAGCACTACGTCGACGGTGGCCCTTGCTCCGGCGGACGGCGGCTCGGGTGGAGTTGGATCTCGCGGGGGAGGGCTGCGAAGTTCAAATCGAAGCTTGGGTCAGCTCACTGGGTGCTCGAGGAGGTAACTAACGAGGTTTGGGCGTCGGGGATGGCCTCACCGGAGTGATTTGAGCTGGTGGCCGAGGCGGATCGGGGCGGCCGGAGTTGGGGGAGGAGACCTCCTCGAGGTCCTCCGAGTGGCTTGGCGGGGTGTTGGCGAGGTGCAGTGGTGGTGCGTGCTCGAGAGCGAGCTCGGGGTCCCTTTTTATAGGCGATCCGAGGCGGTGGCCGTGAACGGGGATCACCGGCGATGGTTACGGCGGTGCAGTGCTTGGTCGGGGAGTTCAGGGAGTTGGGCGTCAACGTGGAGGCTCATCGGTTCCATTTAGGTGCTAACCAGGTTTGGATTAGGCTCCCTGGGTGGCTGCGACGGAACAGGGCGGCGCGGGCCCGTCGGCGGCAGAGGGCGCGCCCTGTGCTTGCCGGGCCACGGCGATGGTGCTGCGGTGCGCTGGCATGCATGAGGCCACGCGAGGGCTAGGGGCGTTAGGCGGCGAGAACGGCGTGCGAGCCGGCATCGCTCCGTTGGCCGCCACGGTGGCTCTACCACCGCAGAGGGCTGCTGGCGTTGGCGATGCTTTCGCCGCCACCGACGCCTGCGTCCCGAGAGGGCGTCGGGTGCTCAGGTCAAGGAGAAGGGCAGTCAGCGCGCCAGGCGCGCGGGTGGTCGATGACAACACTCTGACGAAGAAATGACACTGCACTCTCTGAAACTCTGGACTTTCTGAAAGTGCAGAGGAACAATGCCGGCCAGGTGTTCGACGAAATGATTTTGGCATGTGGGGAATTTTCCTTGAGCTGATTTTTGGTGGGGTGGCCTCTTATTGCATCTGGGGGCTGCCTGAATTTTGGTAGAATTTTTGGGGAAGAGGAAATATGAATTTCACCAAATTTGACAAATCTGGTCCAAACTTGCATAGGATGAAACTTGAAAATTTTGAAAAGAGGAAGAGTGGATCTTGATGGATCTAGGTTGGGGGTGCCAAAGACTATCCAGAGGAGTTGGCTTGGGTCAAAACTCAAAGGGAATTAGGTACTTGCTTTGTAAATCACCTAGGCTTGAAATAAATGACATAATTGTTTTGGGAAATAAAATAAATGATATAAAATCCCAAAATGGGTTGGACTTGTTGGAACAGAAAGCTTAGATTTCTCCAAAGAGGGAGGAGGGGTTTTGGGAGGTTTTTACCATATGAGGCATGGTAAAACCATGGGTGGTTTCAAAAAGAAAGAAGCCCCAAAACTCATAGGGTTTCTTTTTTAAAAGAAAATAATTATCAAAAAAAATATTTGAGGAGGGAACAATCAGAAGGAAGGTTCTCATTAACCAAACACCAGGGTTGAAGAAGATACAAAAATAAAATCCTTGCCAAGGAAAAAAGTTTTGAGAGAGAAGTTTTTGGAAGAATTTAAATGACCCTCTTCAAAACCAACAAAGTTTTTGATGAAAACCAAATAAAAAATTTTGAGTGTCACAACACCTACCCCCTTAGGAAAAATCTCGTCCCCGAGATTTCAGCCAATCGTCAAATAAGTGGGGGTGCTCTGTCCGAAGAAAATCCTCTCTTTCCCAAGTTGCTTCACTTTCGGTGTGATTGCTCCGCTGAACTCTGAAAAACTTGATGGTTTTTTGTCGGGTCCTCCTTTCAGACTCCTCCAAGATTTTTATTGGATGCTCCCTATAGGTGAGGTCTGGCTGCACGTCAATGTTTCTATGGGATACCTGTTTCTCTGGGTTGCTTACGCACTTCCTCAACTGTGAGACGTGGAACACGTCGTGGACATCAGATAAATCTTCGGGTAAGTCTAGCTGGTAGGCTACCGTGCCTCTCCGTGCCACTATACAGAATGATCCGATGAATCTTGCTGCTAGCTTTCCCTTAACCTTGAATCTTTGCAGGCCCCTCATAGGAGATACTCGTAGGTACACAAACTCACCGGGTTCAAAACTGACTCCCCGATGTTTTTGATTGTAATAACTCTTCTGTCGACTTTGGGCTGTCTTGAGTCGATCCCTAATCACCTTAACTTTATCTTCAGCCTCCTTGAGAATGTATGGGCCGAAGATATGGCTGTCTCCGTTTTCTGACCAATTTAGTGGGGTACGACATCTTCGCCCGTACAGAGCTTCAAATGGTGCCATTTGCAGGCTGGCTTAGTGTAATTGTTGTATGCGAACTCTGCGTATGGCAAGCTTTCTTCCCAACTGGTTCCATAGGTGAGGACACATGCTCTTAGCATGTCTTCTAGAATTTGGTTTACGCGCTCAGTTTGCCCATCGATCAGGGGTGGTATGCGGTACTAAACGCCAGCTTGAGTTCCCGAGCTTGTTGTAAGTGATCCCAAAATCGGAGACGAATTGAGTGCCTCTATCGATATTATCGCCTTTGGGACTCCATGTAAGCGCACGATACGGGAAAGATAAAGCCCAGGAAGCTTCGAGTGGTGTGGGTTGACTTCTGGGGATGAAGTGTGCTACCTTAGTCGATCTATCAGTGATGACCCATATGGCATTATTCCCGTGTCGTGACCGAGGTAGTCCAATAATAAAATCCATTCCAATTTCGTCCCATTTCCACTCGGGTATCTTATTTGGCTGTAAAAGTCCGGCTGGTTTCTGGTGCTCGGCCTTGATGCGTTGACAAGAGTCACAATATGCGATGAACGTGGCTATGTCCCTTTTCATACCGTGCCACCGAAATTTTTCCTGAATATCCTTGTACATTTTTGTTCCTCCAGGATGGATTGAATACAGGGCGGTGTGGCCTTCAGCTAAGATTTGTTGTTTAAGGTCCTCTATATTTGGTATGCAAAGTCAATCTCCGTACCACAATATTCCTTGCTCATCGATAACGAACTCTGAGGCCTTGCCCAAACTCACTTTCCGTTTAATGCCTTCAATGCTGGGGTGCCCATGCTGAGCCTCTTTAATCTTTTCTATCAGGGTAGGCTGCATTTCTAAATTCGATACACCGCCTTCGGTAACCACCAGCAAGTTGAGTTTAGCAAATTCCTGCCGAAATTCAGGCCTTAGGTTTGGTAGGTTGTCGTCGTTCGGGCTAGGATTCCGACTTAGAGCATCTGCCACTACATTGCTTTTCCTGGATGGTAGTGGATTCCAACATCATAATCCTTCACTAATTCCAACCAGCGTCGTTGCCGTAAATTGAGTTCTGGTTGTGTGAAAATATACTTGAGGCTTTTATGGTCCGTGTATATTTCTCAACGATTTCCAAGTAAAAAGTATCTCCATTCCTTGAGTGCATGGATGACTGCTGCCGATTCTAGGTCATGAGTAGGATAATTTTCTTCATGCTTGCGAAGTTGTCTGGAGACATATGCGACCACCTTGCCTTCTTGCATCAACACGCATCCGAGGCCCTTTCGGGATGCGTCACAATATACCTCAAAATTCTTGTGTATGTCTGGCACAATTAATACTGGTGTTGTCGTTAATTTCTTTTTTAGCTCTTGGAAATTTTTCTCGCAAGCTTCCGTCCATTCAAACTTCTTGTCTTTCTTGAGTAACAGCATCATTGGCTTTGCTATGGTGGAGAATCCTTCAATATATCTTCGGTAGTATCCTGCCATTCCCAAGAAACTTCGTACGTCTGTTACCCTGGCTGGTGGTTTCCAGCCAAGTACGGCCTTGAATTTTTTCAGGTCTACGGCAATACCTTCTTGGGTCAGTACGTGGCCCAGAAAACCTACCTGTCTTAACCAAAACTCACACTTGCTGAACTTGGCGTACAATTGATGTTTCCTTAGTTCTCCTAGTACGATTCGGAGATGTTCAGCGTGCTCTTCTGGTGTCTTGGAGTATATCAGAATATCATCAATGAATACTACAACAAACTTGTCCATAAACTTCATAAATACTTTGTTCATGAGGTGAACAAAATATGCCGGGGCGTTTGTTAGTCCAAACAGCATTACTGTGAACTCATACAGTCCGTATCTGGAGGTGAAGGCTGTCTTGGGAATATCCTCTGTTCGTACTTTTAATTGATGGTATCCCGACCTTAAGTCAATTTTTGAGAAGACCTTGGCCTGAGCGAGCTGATCAAATAAATCATTTATCCTTGGCATTGGGTATTTATTTTTGATTGTGACCATGTTAAGTGCTCGATAGACTATACACAATCTCAGTGTCCCATCCTTTTTCTTGGCAAATAAAATTGGTGAACCCCAAGGTGAGGAGCTGGCTCGAATATATCCTTTGTCCAGTAATTCTTTTATTTGCTTCTTCAATTCTACCAATTTGGATGGTGCCATTCTATATGGTTTCTTGTAAATGGGAGCGGTTCCGGGTGCTAGCTCAATGCTAAATTATATCTCTCGGTCTGGTGGCATTCCTGGTAGCTCTTCGGGAAATACGTCTGGAAATTCACACACTACTGGAACTTTGCTTAATTCAGAAATGTCCACCTTGTTCAATCTCGGTTGCCGGGACATTTTCCTCTCTTTAGCTGAAACTCTTATTGTCTTCCCGTGGTGGTGGGTGAGAATTACGGTCCGGTTGAAACAGTCAATAAAACCTTTGTTGGTGGTTAACCAATCCATCCCTAGGATGACATCCAATCCTTTATTTTCTAATACAATAAGGTTGGCGTGAAACTTCAATCCTTCAAATTCAATAACAACATCTTGGCAGTAACTCTGAGTCATTTGCTTAATCCCAGGGGACTTGATGATCATGGATTTTTCCAGGGGAAGCATCGAAAAATTATTTTGCAAAGCAAAACTCTTCGAAATGAATGAGTGAGAAGCTCCAGAATCAAACAAAACCATGGCAGGTATTGTGTTGACAGGGAACGTACCGAGTACGATATCTGGGGCATTCTGTGCTTCATCTTTGGTCACGTGGTTCAGATGACCCTTCCTGTGGTTGTTATTGGTGTTGAAATTGTTCCGCTTGGGCGCTGAATTATTGCCACCGTTGTTCGGTTTTGGGGTCGAGTTCCTTGGCTAGGGCACTGCTTGTTTGGCATAGTGCCCTTCTTCTCCACACGCCAGAAAAGTAACGCCTGGGCGATATGTGAACTCCTTGTCCCTCGCATGAAAATTCTTGATTGGGCGTGAGACGTTTGTCGTGGGTTTGTGTGTCCCACCTTTCTGAAAATCCGTCTTGCTTCGGTGGTTGCGAGCAAGAGTAGTCTGGTCCCTTTTTCACTTGCGAAAATCCTCCAAGCTGCATCTCTCATTTTCCAAGGTAATGGCCTTATCCACCAGCGTCTTGAAATCTGGAAAGGTGTGCACAACCAGCTTGCATTTAAGTGCGGGTGTCAGCCCTTCCAAGAATTTTTCCATCTTCTTGCTCTCAATCATACGCTCTTTGTTGGCGTAGCGAGACAACAGAGTAAACTGGATGTTGTATTCTGACACCGTCATGGTCCTTTGTTTGAGGTCATCAAATTCTCTCTTCTTGATCTTCATAACACTTTTAGGAATGTGCGCCCCACGAAAACCTTCTTTGAATTCCTCCCATGTTATTTCATTTTCGTTGGGGTGCATGTGTAGGAAATTTTCCCACCGTGATGCAGCTGCTCCAGTGAGATAGTGCGGTACATATAGTACTTTCTCACGGTCTGAACACTATGCAATAATTAATTTTCTTTCCATGTCTCGAAGCCAGTCGTCGGCCTCAAGAGGTTTGTCAGTATGAGAAAATGTTGGGGGTCGCGTCTTCTATAGCTCAGACAACTTGGATTGCTGCTGATACTGTCCACGGTGATTTCCCATATTGATTACTTGGTTCATCATTTCCTGATGTTGTTGCTGACTCTGTTCGTAAAAGTGGCATACTTGGGTAAATGCTGTTTCACTGCCCTGTTGACTTGACTGCCCCTGTGTGAAATTGTTGTTTGGTGGTGTGCCATAATTTTCCTCTGGCTGATTTGGCATGGAGCGCGTCCACGGTACGGCAGCCCCCTTGCGCTTCACGTCCTTGGCCTTGGACTTCTTTTCTTCGGGATCCGCGGTAGGCAGCTCGAGGAGGGAGAGGCGTCCCTGCTCAGCCCTGGCCCACTTGGTCGCCAAGTTGAACAGCTCCAAGGAGGTGCACAGATCTTCATGCATCGCCAGCTCCTCCTTCATCTTGACGTCGCTGCGCCGTCGGAGAAAGCGAGATGATGGCCTCCTCCGTTACCACAGGGATCTTGAGGCGTCGCGTTGTTGAAGCGCTGGATGTACTTTGCAGGGTTTACAGCCGGTTTGGGTTCGGCAGACCCTTGAGGTTCGAACACTTTGGGTGCGCGGGAGATCCAACCCTCCACCGTCTCGCACCTCGTCAATCGCTGTGACCTAAACTACTAAAAGGAACAGCACAAGAGACACGAGATTTATACTGGTTCAGGCCACCATTGTGGTGTAATACCCTACTCCATTGTGTGGTGTGGTGGATTGCCTCTTGGGCTGATGAGAAACAATACAAGGAAGAACAGCCTCGCGAGTACATTCTTGGCGGAGTGCGATGAACTGCTAGGTGGGTTTGGTCGCTCTAGCTCTTGGTTTCTTGATGAGGATTTGGATCTGGATCTCCCTTCTCCCGCCTGGGGTGGCTACTCCTATTTATAGGCAAGGCCACAGGCCTCTTCCCAAATATTGAGCGGGAAGGGCGCCAACAATTGGCCATTTTGAAGGGGAGCAATGGGTACACTTATCTGACTAAAGTTGGTCTCGCACGCCAAAGGCTCGGTGATGGCGCTTTGCTTGGGCTCCACGATGACTCCTTCCAGCCGTTGGGCTGGTCTTGGTCTTGTTGCACGAAGCGGATGCCTTTGCTTGATGCTCTCGCTGCGCTTTATCCCTTTGCACCAATGAGGAAAGGAGGACCTTTGCTGGCTGGCGCTGGCGGCGCCCTTGGTAAATCATGGCTTGCGTCATGGGCACCTCGCGAGTACCACCTTGAACTCTCCGCCTCCTCATGAGCCAGGCTGATGAGGCCGTGCGAGGAAGCTCCTCGCCGTCCGCCCATGATCTTGGCCCCTCGTGAGGTCTTGAGCTTGCGTTGATGAAGATGGGCGTCTTTGGGCCTCCTTGAGCCCGCGCGCAGGCATGAGCGAGCAAGTCTAGGGACCCCCATTCCCGGAAGCGCCGACAGTAGCCCCGGGCCCACGGCACGCCCGAACAGGCGGCGAGAGGCGAAAGGGCAAGTCTTGGCGTCATGAGCCCTAACAACTGCGGCCTTGGGCGGCAACGTGGCGATTGATTGGACAAGTCGCCTCTGCAAGCGTGAGTTGATATGAGCGGCATCTTCCTTGCCCCTTTACTTTCTCCGATTGCTGCTTAGATCCCCTTTCTTGCGCCTCTCCTCTGCTTCCAAGATCTTGAGATCCCTCCGCTTTGTGCCCTAGCCAGTCATGGCGCCTCGCCAACCAGTTTGAGCTTGGTACTCTCTGCCTTGGACCCGCCAAATGTGTCGAGGCGAGCCTGCATACAGTGCGCCGGATGGCGGGCGCAGGCGTCAGCGGAGGAGGCTTTCAGGCGGCTCTTCCGCCCCTGAGGGTCGGGGGAGTACCTTCTACCCGTTCTTCGTGAGCGCCATCATTACTGGTTTGGTGCCTCCTTTTTCTGAGTTCTTCTTCTCCGTCCTCCGTCACTACAATATTCAAGCTCTGCACCTCCATCCCAACTCCGTCCTTCTTCTGGAAATCTTCGCCTACTATTGTGAGGCCCATGTTGGGGTGAAGCCCTCGGTGGCCTTGCTGCGCCACTATTTCTCCCTCCGAACCTCCGTGGTTCCGCCTCCGCGTCTTGTGAGCCGTTGCATCTGGCGGAGCCATCGCCATTTCAAACCACTGGAAGCGGATTCAGGGCTTCAGGAGCAAGTGGGTCTTGGTGGATCTTTGGGCGCATCCACCTCGGCTGATCCTGCCCACGGGTGCCCATGACTCCGACGACCCAGTCTGAGTGGAGCTCCTGGATCCCATGGTGGTCTTTGGAAAGATGGGCCGAATCTGGCCCGACCAGTGGCGGTGACCGATGTGTCGCTTTGAGGGAGTACCTAGAGCATCAATCGGCTCCGCTTCGTCGATACTCGCTTCGATGTGGAGGCCTCACTCGAGCCCCTGCGGTCTGTCCGGCGAGGATCTGGCGGTCCTCGATCCTTGGTTGAAGCGGCGTGGCGAGACTGGAGCGCCCAGCGCCTGTTCCTTCAGATTGGGAGCAGGTAGTGGGGCCCATGCCTGTCTTCAATGGGGACGGGCCCGTGCCTGTGGAGGCTCCGGAGGACCTGGTGGACATGTCCTCTGCCGACTCCAGCGAAGAGGTGGAGGAAAGAGAGCCGGGAGAGGGGGTTGATTCGGGGGCGGAGTCAAGGTCTCCTCCCCTTCGGCGCAGGTCCCGCACTCTCCGCCTCCCAGTGGCAGCAGCGAGGATGAGGATGGGCAAGGAGGCGTGCCTGCCCCGATCCGAAGAAGGACGGGACTGGCTGGTCCCAGTAGTCCACCCGGCCCCGGTGATCATGACAGCCGCCTCCTCCCGGGCCCTTGAAGCTGATCCCTGCAGCCGGCTCTCGGGCTTCAAGTATGGCCGGAGGTTGCTCGAGCTCGCGAGCGATGACCAGCAAGTGCTTGATTCTTGTTTTATTCCTTGCTTTGTCGTTGAGGCTTGATATCTGTATCTCTTGGCTAGGCTGGCGCCTGCGGCGAAGAAGCTGAAGGGAGCTCCTGAGGCTTCATCTGGGGCAGCGCCTCTGCCCGCGAAGGAAGGCGATGGCAAGACATGGGTCTCTCCTGCCCGGTCATCCTCGCGAGGCCTGGCGGAGCTGGCTGGGGCGAGCTCAGCCCCCATGGCCCAAGCGGCTCCCGAGGTGTCCTTGCCTGATGCCGCCGCCATAGCTGTTGCGGCGCAGCAGGTCCCGCCTCACGACGATGCGATTCGCCGCCATCCTCTTCTCCTACTCCACCAACTAGCTCTCTCCGAGCTCCTCCCAGCATCTGGATCGTCTTCTTTGCTGAATTGGACCCGGCTGCGGCAAGATCTTACAGGCGCCGACCCTCACTTGGTGGCAGGGCGCTTGGAGCTGGCCTCTGGTGGATTCGCTCCGACGCTTCGATTGGGCGGCGCTGGTTCAGGCCTCGGCGACTGCGTGACGAGGAGAAGCAGGCTGTCCGTGAGGTGAAGATTGCCATAATGCTGCTACAGGGAGGCAGCTAGCATCAGTCGTTGTGAGACACTTTGGAGAAGCGAGCTGAAGGAGCCTGCAGAACCAGCTTGCCGAGGCCCCTGCCTCACTTGAGGCAGGAGGAAAGCTTATGAAGGCTCGCGAGGCGGCCGTCAAGGACCGGAGGCCAGGCTCAAGAAGCGCCGCGACCGCCTAAGCGCCACTGGAAGCGAGGAGCTGGAGGCGAGGAAGGTCGAGCTGGGCGACAAAGCGTGGGTTCTTCGAAGATCGCGTGGCCTTCATGGATATGGAAGTGAAGGCTCGCTCTTTCTTTGAAGGCGCTTTCTGACAGTGACACTGGAGAGTCCGCTGGTGGCGCCGAGGATGGTCCCGCCAAGCTGCTTCCTTCCTGGTTCGCTCTTGAAGATGTCTCCCTTGGCCTTGGCCCCACGGCGAGGCCGAGCGTGTCTTGTCTTCGTGGCGGCGGGTCCTCACCCACATCTACCTTGTGATCCAGCGTCGACACAGACAACTTCTTTGGAGCCGACAAGCGGCGAGCATGAAAATTTCGTCATTGCCGAGGCTGTGAAGGGTGTGGCGGAGGCTCTGTGGGGAAGTTCAAGACCTTGACACCAAGCGAGCGGCGCTGCCGACCCTGCTGCTCCGAGGCGAACCCTCTCCGCGCTGCTCCCGCCCGACAAGTGACTCCGTTGCTTTTAATTCCTGCACATGTATGATGCCTCGGCGGCGTTTAAACTGCATTTGGTATTGCGATAACAGTGTGGACTGTAATATTTGCTTTTGAATTCCTTGAAATTTGTGCTTCCTACTTGCTTATGTTCTATGCCGTGAGCCTGCCTCAATATCTCAGCCGCCGTTAGCCCGACCGGAAACAGGGGCGGGACCAAGGAGTGGTCTACGTGACAAGTTAGGCTCTGAGTCGCGATGCTCGAGAGTCCCCTCGGCCTTACGAACATCAAGTAGGGAGGTGAGGCAGGCGGATCCACCGTTCTCGTCTGCGAGCCCGGCCCGCGCATACCTCAACCGCCGTTAGCCTTTGGAACTAAGGGGTGAGGGCTCGTGACCAGTTAGAATCTGAGTCGCGATGCTCAGGAGTCCCCTTGGCGCTCAAGCGGCATTACGTACCTTGGCTCCTTTCGGGGAGTGACGTCGCGACGAACCAGGCCGGGGGCCTAGCTGGGTGGCGTGCGTCAGGCGTGACCCAGGCGCAGCTCCCGTGTCCAGCCCCCTCGCGCGACGCTCCCGAGGGGAGGCGTTGCGATGAGGCCGGACGCTGAGCTCTGGGCTCCCCGAGGTTGATGCGACCCGAGGCCACCCTCGATTGTTTATCACCATCGCGAACATAAGCGCTTCGCATGCGTCTGAGCATAGCCGCTCCTCGGCGGTGTCGTCGGCCAGCGGAGCATGGTGCTTCCAGATGCGTGGGAGGGCTCCCCTCGGGAGAAGCCCCGGGGCGTCTCTGCCCCACCCTTACGTGGCTGGCCACGATAGGGCTGGACGAGGTGTATCTGGGCACCCGTGAGCCAGCGGGAATCACGGGCCCCTACCTCAAAGCGAGTTGCGCTGGCTCTGGGCCTTATCTTGAGTGTGTTCTTGCAAATTTGGCGGATGCCGTGCTCTCGTCTTGGTCCGGCTCTCGGGCTGGTCTCGGCCGTCATTGGCAAGCCAGTCGCGATGCCATGGACAAGACCAGAGGTGAGGGCGGAGAGCGGTAGGAGCCACAGTCGCGATGCTCGGGCACCCCCTTTAGCGTGCAAGCTGGGTTAGATGGCGAAACTCTCGTCCTCGGGTCCGGCTCTCGGGCTGGTCTCGGCCGTCACCGGCAAGCCAGGTCGCGATGCCATGGACAAGACCGGAGGGTGAGGGCTGGAGAGCGGTAGGAGCCTGAGTCGCGATGCTCGTGCACCCCCTTTAACGCATAAGCTTCCGTCACCAGGAAAAGGCACCAAATAGCAAGCATGGTGGAGCGAGAGCATAATCCTAAGGAAAGCGTAAGAAGGATACATGCAGCTGGGGCAGGCCCGGCGGCTTGGGGATGATGCAGCCGAGGCGCCCCAACAGGATAGGCTAATGGCATGAAATAAAAGGGATGCATGCGCGGGAGCGGACCCACGCGGCACAGGAATCTGCGACCTGAAAGGCGCTCCAGTAGGAAACAAAACTTAAAGATGTCACTGGCGATGTTGGGGACAAAGGGGTGTTAGTGTAGCAGAATCGGTGGTCCGCGAGCCGATCCTCATGAGCCCCAGGCCACAGGGCCTCGGGAGGATCCCGGGGCTGGCGGGCTCCTCGGGGCCATCTCCATCACCGCCCGAGGCTGCGGCGTGCACGACCTCTCGAGCCTCGGGATGGCCCTCATGAGATCTTTGGTGCGCAGCAACCGCGTTTGGCAGAGCCATGAGGCATGCGCCTTGCGTAGCTGTGGGGCGGGCCACAGCAGCGTCCCATTCGCGAGGGCAGGCGCTCTTGAGGCGGCTCGGTTGAGCCTGGTATGTCGATCTGACGCCGCAGCCCACCATCCTCGCTGTATGGGGGGCCACGGCGGGTAGGCGGCTGCCCCTCATGACCCTTGACTCCTGTAGCTCTGAATGGCCTTGGCAGCGAACTCCGAGGCTCGGCCCTCCTTGCCTTGCTCCCGCTTGCGGGAAGCGTGCTTGAAGCACGCCTCCATGTGGTGCCCAGCGCCTCCCTCGTGACCTTGGCGGTCGGCGGCCCCAGAGGAGAGCCACCGAGCCCGGCTGAGGAGGCGCCAGTGTGCTTTCCTGTCACGATGGAAGGCTCCCCACGGCGGTGCGGGCCACAGAGGGCCTGCCTCTTGAGAGCCGGGCGGTCGATGTCTTCTTCTTCTTGGAGTGCGGCCTCGGGAGGCCTCCTCTGTGTGATGCAGGTCTTCTAGCGATCGCGGCTGAAAGGCTCGCTCGAGGAGCACTGCTGCGTCTCTCTCTTCACGGGGCACCGTGATGACCCCGCCGCTTCTGGCATCTTGAGGACATTGTAGCCGTGGTGGAGTTCGACCATGAATTCGCTAAGCGCGGGTACCGAGGATGGCGTTGTCGGGTGGCGAATGTGGGCGACGTCGAAGTCGATGAGCTCGGTCTTGATGGTTGTCGCGAGCCCCAAGGTGACGGAAGCGGACCTGCCCGATCGGGACCGTGGAGCCGTCGGTGACTCGGAGAAAGGCTTGGTTGGCTAAAGCTGGTATGAAGGCGCTTGAAGATTGTTGAATGTTTCCACGGACAGGGCGTTGAGTCCTGCCCGCCCGTCGATGAGGGTCTTGGTGACCAGCACGTTCTTGATGATTGGGGAACAAAGCATCGGAGAACTCCGGTAATGGCCGCGCGCTTGAGCTGATCCGCCGGCTGAGCGTGATGGCGCACGCCGACCACACGAGAGGGCGCGTGGCCGAGCTTAGGAAGGACTGCAGTCACTTGCAGGCGAACTGCTTGAAGATGCGCTTGAGAGGCTGGGGCTTGAGCTCCGCCCGAGGATCTGACGATCGCCGCGGTTCACAGAAGCCCCAGCCCCTCTTCGATAGCGGTCCTCAATTCTCCTTGGCTGCGGCGGCGGTGGAGGAGGCTGCGTTCCCTGCAGGCGATCCTCGCGAGCTGATCTCTCCGGCCTCCCTCGCGAGCAGGTCTTGCCAGCGGTCCATGCGAGGTTGGTCGCGCCACCCTTAGCACGGGCCGCGGTCTTCCAGCGTCTGCATTCCTTCCTCCTCCTCGGCCGTAGCCCGGTCGCTGCGCTTCGAGGCGTCTGCGGCCCTTCCTTCGTCTGGCCGGAGCTCTTGGCATTTATTAGTGTTGTGGGTGTGGAGGTCGTGGTACACGCAGATCCGACTGCCCTTGGAGGACTCGGGCTGATCTCGCCTCGCTTGGTGTGCGGATTACGGCCTTGATCACGCAGCCCCTTGCGCTTCACGTCCTTGGCCTTGGACTTCTTTTCTTGGGATCCGCAGCAGCAGCTCGAGGAGGAAAGGCGCCCCTCCTCAGCCTGGCGCGCTTGGTAGCCAAGTTGAACAGCTCAAGGAGGTGCAGATCTTCATGCATCGCCACTCCTCCTTCATCTTGACATCGCGCCGCCGTCCGAGAAGGCGAGATGATGGCCTCCTCCGTTACCGGGAATGTTGAGGCGTGCGTTGTTGAGCGCTGGATGTACTTTTGCGGGGTTTCTCTGGCTCTTTGCTTGATTGGCGCATGTCGCTCACGGCGGTGGCGGTCGCGAGTACCACGAAGTTGGCGATGAAGCGGGTGCGCATCTCGGCCCGAATCGTGCTCAGTGCGGTCCGGGAGCAGTGCGGGCTCGTCCTTGAGCACCATGAAACCAGTTCGCCATGACCTTTTCATCCCGTTGGCAGCCACGATGCCCAGCTCGTGAAGCTGGAGGAACTCCGTAGGTCAGGTATGCCGTCGTAGCGAGGAGGCAGGTCTAGCTTGAACTTGGCGGGCCACGCGACGCTGCGCCTTCGGAGGTGAAAGCGCGGCAGCCCGCCCGTGGCTGCGGGGGCCTCGGACGACGAGCTTGGTCTTGCGGGCCTCCCTGCGCCCGGGGGGGGGCAGCGCAGGGTCTGGCGTCTTTGGGCGGGGCGCTCGGGCAGCTTCCGTGGGCGAGAACTTCTTGGCAGCTCTGCTCTTGCAGCGCCCGATGCTGGCGGGCGGGTTCCGCCAGAGGCGTCGCGCTTGGGTCGGGCGCCTTCTTGAGGAGGAGGCGGCGGTGGCGCCCGAGAGCTTCATCGCTTCGCCGCAGGCGAAGTGCGGTCTGCGAGACGGACGGTGCGGGCGCCTCTGCAGCGCGACGAGCTTGGTGACTCGGTGGGCCATTCTTCATAAACGTCATCGGCGGGCGGTACGCAGGAGCTCATTTGCGCGATGAGCGCAGCTCGAGCCTCCATGGCAGCGCTGGCGCGCGTGGCGAAGCGACCAGCGGGGTGGCGAAGGTGTGGCGGTGCGGCCGTCCCACCTCATGGGCGGTCTTTGGGGCGATGCTTGCTGCTCGTTCCCCGGTGGGCGATGGCGGCGTTAATGGCGAGTGACGAAACGACGAGGCGCCCGCCGGCGGGGAGCTATGCAGGCGATATGGGAGGCGAGGCGGCTCGGCGCTCAGCAGCGAGCCAGGCGGGCGTCGGAACATGGTTTGCGGTGGTCGGGGAAGAACGAGGCGGCGAAAGGAAGATTCCGGTGCACCCATACCTGGCGCGCCAAATGTTGGATTTCGGCTTCCGGCAGACCCTTGAGGTTCGAACACTGGGGTGCGCGCGGAGATCGAACCCTCCACCGTCTCGCACCTCGCTGAATCGCTGGGACCTAAACTACTAAACGGAACAGCACAAGAGACACGAAATTTATACTGGTTCAGGCCACCATTGTGGTGTAATACCCTACTCTAGTGTGTGGTGTGGTGGATTGCCTCTTGGGCTGATGAGGAACAATACAAGGAAGAACAGCCTCATGAGGGCATTCTTGGCGGAGTGCGATGAACTGCTAGGTGGGTTTGATCGCTCTAGCTCTGGTTTCTTGATGAGGATTGGATCTGGATCTCCCTTCTCCCGCCCTTGGGGTGGCTACTCCTATTATAGGCGAAGGCCTGGGCCTCTTCCCAAATATTGGCGGGAAGGCGCCAACAATTAGCCATTTGAAGGGAACACAACGGGTACACTTATCCCGACTAAAGTTGGTCCTCGCTTTGCCAAAGGCTCTGGTGATAGCCTTTGCTTGGGCTCCACGATGACTCCCTTCCAGCCGTTGGGCTGGTCTTGGTCTTGTTGCACGAAATGGATGCCTTTGTTTGATGCTCTCGCTGCGCTTGCTCCCTTTGCACCAAAGAGGAAAGGAGGACACTGCTTGCTGCTGGCGCCCGGCCCGCGCCCTTGGTCGTCATGGCTTGCGTCATGGGCACCTCACAGTGTGCTACCTTGAACTCTCCGCCTCCTCATGAGCCAGCCTGATGAGGCCGTGCTGAGAAGCTCCTCATCGTCCGCCCATGAATCTTGGCCCCTCGCGAGGTCTTGAGCTTCGTTGATGAAGATGGGCCATCTTGGGCCTCCTTGAGCCACGCCGCAGCACCTTGAGCGAGCAAGTCAGGGACCCCGTTCCCATAACACCGGCAGTTTCCCAGGCTGCTGCTTGATTCGGCGCATGTCGTTCACGGCGAGTGGTCGGTCGCGAGTACCACGGAAGTTGGCGATAAGCGGAGTGCGCATCTCGGCGAGAAGAGATCATGCGAGGCGGATTCAGGAGCCAGTGCGGGCACCGTCCTTGGCGCCATGGGAAACCAGTTCGCCTTGACCTTTTCATCACGTTGGCAGCCTCGATGCCCAGCTTCGTAAACTGGAGGAACTCCATAGGGTCGGCTGTGCCGTCGTAGCGAGAGGCAGGTGCGGCTTGAACTTGGCTGGCCATGCGATGCTGCGTGCTTTCGGAGGTGAAGGCGCGGCAGCCCGCCAGTGGGCGAGGGCCTCGGACGACGAAGAGCTTTGTCTTGCGGGCCTCCTGCGCGCGGCTGGGGGCAGCGCAGGGTCTGACGTCTTGGAGCGGGGCGCTGGGCAGCTTCGTGGGCGAGAACTTCTTGACAGCTCTGCTCTTGCCGCTCGGCGCTGGCAGAGCGGGTTCCGCCAGGGCAGCGCTTTGGGCGGGCGCCTTCTTGAGGAGGCGGCTGGCGCCCCTGAGCTTCATCGCCAGCGAGGCGGGTGCGGTGCAGCGAGACGGACGGTGCGGGCGCCTCTGCGGTCGCGGACGAGCTCGGCGACTTCGGTCGAGCCATTCTTCGTAAACGTCGTCGGCAAAGCGGTAGCGCAGAGGCTTCGTTTGCGCGATGATTGCAGCTCGGGCCTCCATGGCCGTGCGAAGCGCGTGACGAAGAACCAGCGGGTGAGCGAAAGCGTGGCGGTGCGGCGTCCCCGCCTCATGGGCGGGTCTTTGGCGATGCTTGCTGCTCGTTCCCGCTTTGGCGGTGGCGGCGTTGACGGCGGTGACGAGGAACGATGAGCGCCCGCCGGCAGGAGCTATCTGGCGACATAGGAGGCGAAGCGGCTCGGCGCTTCGGCAGGCCCGGCAGGCGTCGAACATGGTTCGCGTGGTCGAGGAAAAACGAGGCGACGAAAGGCAGATTCAGCGCACCTAACCTAGCCCGCCAAATGTCGGTTTCGGTTCCGCAGATCCATGAGGTTGAACACTTTGGGGTGCGCGAGATCAACCCTCCACCATCTCGCACCTCGCCCGAATCGCTGGGACCTAAACTACCGACGAGCAGCACAAGAGACCACGAGATTTATCTGGTTGGGCCACCATTGTGGTGTAATACCCTACTCCGGTGTGTGGTGTGGTGGATTGCCTCTTGGGCTGATGAGGAACAATACAAGGAAGAACAGCCTCGTGAGGGTCTGTTCTTGGCGGTGCGATGAACTGCTAGGTGGTGTTCGATCGCTCTAGCTCTGGTTTCTTGATGAGGATTCGATCTCTCCATACAGGGGTGGCTACTCCTATTTATAGCCAAGGCCTGGGCCTCTTCCCAAATATTGGCGGGAAGGGCGCCAACAATTGGCCATTTGAAGGGGAACAGCGGTACACTTATCGACTAAAGTTGGTCCTCGCTTTGCCAAAGGCTCTGTGATGGCCTTTGCTTGGGCTCCACGATGACTCATTTCCTGCCGTTGGGCTGGTCTTGGTCTTGTTGCACGAAATGGATGCCTTTGCTTGATGCTCTCGCCGCTTGCTCCCTTTGCACCAAAGAGGAAAGGAGGACAACTTCTGGGGCTGGCGCCCGTGGCGACGCTTTGGTCGTCATGGCTTGCGTCATGGGCACCTCGCGAGTACCCTGCCTTGAACTCTCCACCTCCTCATGTTCCATCTGGCGAGGTCGTGCACGAGAAGCTCCTTGTCGTCCGCCCAGCAATCTTGGCCCCTCGCGAGGTCTTGAGCTTGCGTTGATGAAGATGGGCCGTCAGGGGCCTCCTTGAGCCACGCCCGCGGGCCGCAGAGCAGGCATGTGCAGGGACCCCATTCCCGAAATGCCGACAGTTTTCCAATAAAATACTTATTGAGATCTTGATCTTTAAGTCCCAAATAAGGAAAAATCCTCCTTCTTGGTAGACAAAATCTTGATCTGACAAGCCGGTAGCATTAAAACATATTACGAGGTCGGTGAGGGTGCTCAACATATTATTACAAGCACGCCAATAATTATACATAATGGCGGATATGACACAATGGTGTGGGGTGGCATACTCTTGACTCGAGAATAAAGCGGTAGTGGAATAACACAGTGGAGTGGGTAATCTGGCTCCTAAACTGGTAGCTCATCGGCGTCGGTGAGCTCGATGAATTTATTTGGGTAGCGAGCGGATATAATACAATGACCAATCGAGGGTCGCACAAGACTGATCGGGACTCCTCTAGGCGTCGGACTCGCTATCGAACTCTTCATCCATGAGATCGCCTTCATCAACATCTGGCCAAATCAACAAGCCAGGTGAGTACTTTGAAAGTACTCGCAAGATAGTTCGGACATAAGATATAACAAATGCATGCATGAATGCGTCATGAGCAAATAACAATGCACATTCAAAAAATAAATATTTGCACAACATGATAAGTTAAAAGGAAGTCGGGCGATAGTACTCCCGAAATCCCAACAAAATAACTGAAAACCGTTAAGATTATGCGGAGCGGCCTCGAAGGCTAAGCGAATAAATAAACATGCATGATCGAGGCGTCTAAGCGACACCACATAAAGGGCTTATATTGAAAATAAAAGACATACATGCCACGGTCGGACGTCGGCGACATCGCGAAAGGGCTTATGTCAATAGTAAAATAACAAGCGTGCCCGCGATCGGACGTTAGGCGACATCGCGAAAAGGGCTTATATCGAAAGTAAAATAACAAGTGTGCCACGCGATCGGACGTCTGAGCGACATCGCAGAACGGGCTTATATAAAAAGTAAACAACAAGTGTGCCACGATCGGACGTCGGCGACATCGCAGAAAGGGCTTATATTCAAAGTAAATAACAATTGTGCCCGATCGGACGTCTGGCGACATCACGTAAAGGGCTTATATTCCATCATTCATGTCGATAAATTCACAAGGATATAATACTCATAAGAAATATTCAGCACACAATAATAAGCGGGTTAGTCCATCCACATGAATAAACATTTA
Source organism: Aegilops longissima (assembly GCA_021605205.1). Lineage (NCBI taxonomy): Eukaryota > Viridiplantae > Streptophyta > Magnoliopsida > Poales > Poaceae > Aegilops > Aegilops longissima. The sequence goes on from CM038679.1 coordinate 222,827,198, forward strand.
ACGGACTTATCACTCATGTGGTTTACCGAGTTTTCCACCGAGACCGATCTTTGACAAGATAAGTTGAACATAGAACGCATACATAGATGAGATTGTTTCAAAGGATTTTGACTCTGCAGAGTTTGTACTAATTATCCACAGCCAATGGATTTCCGTAGTCGCGAGGACTAGTTCAGTTTACGGTATTTCGGTAGAAACACACCTAACCAGTACACACCCATCCCACCTCACGATGCCAGGAATCACCCTTGACAACGTTCAAGAAAAACTTTGAGACGGGGAGATCACAACCTCGAATAGCATGGGATCAAATTTATATACGCGCGCTCTAAGGGGTGCCCCCCTCTCGGTCCCAACCGGAAACACCCATGCCCCCAAACCGGATGACGGGCTTTAATCCAGGGCCATGGAACCCTCATCCCGGCCTCTCTATTTGGTGTGTACCAGGAAAGCGGTTTGCAACTTACTAAGCCATATCCCTTATGGGAAACATATGGTAGCACAGGTAGGGAAAGCAGATGAACTGGACTGATTCATGTTGACACGGAGTCAAATAGTGCGCATAAGACTAGCATGCTACAACACTGCCATCTTACCCACCCTCATGCCATCACATGGCCATGCCAACTCACATCCAACAACTTATGGATTATCGAAATTCACTTGCCTCAACTTTGCATGCAATATGACATTCATCGAGATGCTCATAAACATGCCATGAACTACTTAATGCAAACACGTCAAAGACACTCATCATATCAAAAGTTCAAACATGCTTGCCTGATTCGGAGTAGTCGGAGTCTAGCTCGGCGAAGTTCGCGGTTCCGTCACCTCCTACGGTATCTACGGTATAAGAAAATACATACTTATCGTAAATACCATGAGTGCACAGAAAAGTGTTCTAAATATTTTTCAAATAAATCTGATAAAAAACTAGACAAAATTTTAAAGAGGACAGAAAAAGAATCAATAAAAAATCCTTTCCTGTTTAAAAGTTATAAGAGTTTTAATCCAGGGACCTCTCTGTAATGAAACAGAAACTTCTCAGGGGGCTGAACAGAAAAGACCAGAAAAACGCTTCAGACTGAAAGCGTATTTGCCCGAATACGTTTTCAGAAAACGGTTCGTTTGAAAAGAAAAGAGAGGCTGACAGGCGGGTCCCAGACGGGGAAGAACAGAGCCCGTCGGCGCCCGAGAGCTGGGCGGTCGCCGCCGGCGATCCACAGCGAGGCAGGGGGATCGGGCGATACCTGTGTTCAGCGTGACCTTCCACGTCGGTGGGTGGTGGTGGTGGTCGTCGGCGAGCACTACGTCAACGGCGGCCCTTGCTCCGGCGGACGGCGGCTCGGGTGGAGTTGGATCTCGCCGGGGAGGGCTGCGAAGTTCAAATCGAAGCTTGGGTCAGCTCACTGGGTGCTCGAGGAGGTAACTAACGAGGTTTGGGCGTCGGGGATGGCCTCACCGGAGTGATTTGAGCTGGTGGCCGAGGCGGATCGGGCGGCGGAGTTGGGAGGAGACCTCCTCGAGGTCCTCCGAGTGGCTTAGCGGGATGTTGGCGAGTGCGGTGGTGGTGCGTGCTCGAGAGCGAGCTCGGGGTCCCTTTTATAAGCGATCCGAGGCGGTGGCGTGAACGGGATCACCGGCGATGAATTCTGGCGCGCAGATGCTTGGTCGGGAGTTCGAGGAGTTGGCGTCAACGTGGGCTCACCGCTCCATTTAGGTGCTAACCAGGTTTGGATTAGGCTCCACAGGTGGCTGTGGCGGAGCAAGCGGCGGGCCGTCGGCGGCACAGGGCGCGCCCTGTGCTTGCCGGGCCACAGCGACGGTGCTGCGGGGGTGCGCTGGCATGCATGATGCCACACGGAGGGCTAGGGGGCGTTGGGCGGCGCAGAACGGCATAGCGAGCCGGCGCTGGCTCCGTTGGCCGCCACGGGTGGCTCTGCCACCACAGAGGCTGCCGGCGTTGGCGATGCTCGCCGCCACCAATGCCTGCGTCCGTCCGAGAGGGCGTGCGGTGCTCCGGTCAAGGAGAAGGGGCCGTGCGCAACGCGCCAGGGCACACAGGTGGTCGATGATAACACTCTGACGAAGAAACAACACTGCACTCTCTGAAACTCTGAACTTTCTGAAAGTGCACAGGAACAATGCCGGCCAGGTGTTCGACGAAATGATTTTGGCATGTGGGGAATTTTCCTTGAGCTGATTTTTGGTGGGGTGGCCTCTCATTGCATCTGGGGGCTGCCTGAATTTTGGTAGAATTTTTGGGGAAGAGGAAATATGAATTTCACCAAATTTGACAAATCTGGTCCAAACTTGCAGAGGATGAAACTTGAAAATTTTGAAAAGAGGAAGAGTGGATCTTGATGGATCTAGGTTGGGGGTGCCAAAGACTATCCAGAGGAGTTGGCTTGGGTCAAAACTCAAAGGGAATTAGGTACTTGCTTTGTAAATCACCTAGGCTTAAAATAAATGACAGAATTGTTTTGGGAAATAAAATAAATGAAATAAAATCCAAAAATGGGTTGGACTTGTTGGAACAGAAAGTTTAGATTGCTCCAAAGAGGGAGGAGGAGTTTTGGGAGGTTTTTACCATATGGGGCATGGTAAAGCCATGGGTGGTTTCAAAAAGGAAGAAGCCCCAAAACTCATAGGGTTTCTTTTTTAAAAGAAAATAATTATCAAAAAAAATATTTGAGGAGGGAACAATCAGAAGGAAGGTTCTCATTAACCAAATATCAGGGTTGAAGAAGATACAAAAATAAAATCCTTGCCAAGGAAAGAAGTTTTGAGACAGAAGTTTTTGGAAGAATTTAAGTGACCCTCTTCAAAACCAACAAAGTTTTTGATGAAAACCAAATAAAAAATTTTGAGTCTCACACAAATATCCATCAAGTCGGCATTCACGATATCACAGTGATCCTCTCACGATCACATAAATATCAACCAACTTCTTTCATCATCAAACCAAGGTTGTTATTAAGCACATCGTTATTATTATTGTTGACCAATAGTGTGACCGACACTAACTAGGCCCATAACCGCGGGCGCGGCTATCGATAGATTAAACACACACTCTGCAGAGGTTAGCACACTGTACCCACACCACGGAACCCATGGTCTTGCACTCCCATACGTGCGGACACGGTGTTCCGACAAAACCAATCTACTGCCATGACACTCCCCGGCCACTCCGACCAACTCCCCTTTGGGCTAAGTCCTGGGTGGTCCCGTGCCTACCAAAGGCACCAATGGCAACCGTCGTGGCGAAACGATCCCGAACAGGGACAAGGATCCATACTCAACAACGGGCACACAAGGCTTACGCCGTCCTACCTGGCCAAGGTAGCGCCCGCGCATAACCTTCCCTCGCGGGAGGCACCAGTGAGAGGCATGACCATAGACCCAGTTAGGGCCTTCCCATAAGGCAAACGTGGTTGCACTGGTCAGCTCGATATGGTGGCACCATGACTCAGCCAACAGTTGTTCAAGTTCAATTTAATCCGGTTAAACTTGAATGCAATATGCTGAGCCATGACAAAAATAACAGGATGCAACTACAATGCATGAACATGATATCAAAATAAGCATGGAGGCGCAACATAATCAACGAGCATAACAACAACATTTGAGCATTTATCCAGATGAACATGGCATACCTACGAGCATGAGTATCACAACTAGAACATTACTCATAGCATAACATGACTACGAGCGTCAGCAATAACTACCATGCATTAACATAACGATAAACTACCATGCAAGCATTTAACCAACTGGGTGCAAAAGAACATGCATAACAACGGTACTCGGAACAGAGGATAATCATGCACCGAAGACCATCACAAGCATGTACTACTACCAAACAAGGTAATAAGAAAGTACTACTAGCAAGTAGTTCATGATAACAGAGTGCATGAAAACATAGCATGACGGTAAACACCGATCCATAAGCATAACCGAAATAACGACAGCAGTAGCAAAACAATCAAAGAGTTATTAAAGATTCAAGTTGAAAACCAATGCTTCTGCATGGCTATCATGCAAATGGTGGTTGTGACTTTCCTGGGGATGAAGAAGGCTTCGTGGAGAAGTGCGGTGAAGCAGTGTGCGTTGGAATCACCTAAATCGGAGTTGTGGCTGAAAAGATATAGAGGTTTGACTGCCAGGGACCTATCTATAAAAATATATCCACAAACAGGCCCCTGAGTGGAAAAACAGAAACACATTTCACAGAATACGCCTTCCTGGAAGGAAAACGAATTCATGTCCTAAGCCGCACGAAAATACGCCTTCCGAACGGAAAATGTATCCGTGCAAATGCGCTTCCACTTATCCACCGTGGCAGTGGGGGGCCGCGGTTTGTGCGGCTGACGAGCTGGGCCTGCTGAGGGAGTCCTAGATTAGGGGGTCCTCGGACAGCCGTACTATATCCTTTTGCCGGACTGTTGGACTATGAAGATACAAGATTGAAGACTTCGTCACGTGTCCGGATGGGACTCTCCTTGGCGTGGAAGGCAAGCTTGGCAATACGGATATGTAGATCTCTTCCCTTCTAACCGACTCTGTGTTACCCTAGCCACCTCCGGTGTCTATATAAACCGGAGGGTTTACTCCGCAGGACAACAACAATCATACCATAGGCTAGCTTCTAGGGTTTAGCCTCTACGATCTCGTGGTAGATCAACTCTTGTAATACTCATATCATCAAGATCAATCAAGCAGGAAGTAGGGTATTACCTCCATCGAGAGGGCCCGACCCTGGGTAAACATTGTGTCCCCTGTCTCCTGTTTCCATCCGCCTTAGACGCACAGTTCGGGACCCCCTACCCAAGATCCACCGGTTTTGACACCGACATTGGTGCTTTCATTGAGAGTTCCACTTTGTCGTCATCATAAGGAAGGATGGCTCGTCTCGTTGTCAGGGACAACATCACCTCTGGGGGAGCCCTGGCTGTAGGCCAAACTCTCCGACTAGGCGGATTCGTCATGACCACCCGGTCGGCCGCTGCACCGAATATGACCTCTCGGGTCATCGAAAACAGCCTCCACATCGGCTCGGAACTTACCGAGTGGATGAATCCAATGGAGCTCTCCTCTTTGAACGAGCTCTTGGATCGCATCGCCGCTTTGGAAGTCACTACGGACTATGATCGGATTGGGCTTAAACCCGACCAAAGGGAGATTAACTCTCCGCCGGTCACCCATCAGATAGCGGTGATGGAGGAGCAATGCGGCGATTCTTCCTCTATCTTGAGGACAAACTATGTCCGGATACCCGTCTACGGGAGGACATCGCCCAAACCCTGAACCTAGAATCAGGCAGCAGGCCAGACCCACTGGGCAACATCCCGGAGCCCGAACTTCCAAGATCGGAAACTCCTCCGCCCCCGGGTCTCAGATCGGGTCAAGGTTCGGACTTAAATCCACCCACCCACCCAGATATAAACGATCTTTCCCACAGGAGACAGTACATCACTATTGGGCCAGATTCCTCCTTGCAATGAACAAGGTCAAGGACTGTCGCGAGGAAGACCCAATTTCATTCTTTTGCAATAATTGCATGGACAAGGGATTCCTCAACGCCATAAGTCTCCGTGACATAGCACACTTCGCTGACTTGGCGGCCATAGTACGGAAGTACTATGCGATGGAAAGCGCCTGGAAAACCCAAACAAAATTTTGGTATAATCCAGCTCTGACAAAACCCCCAGTCCGTACTAAAAAGGTGCACTCTCATAAGTAGCCCAACTCAATTACAAAGAAGCAAAAGCCCACTACAGGGCGTGGAACCGAATTGGAGGAATGGCTTAATGGGCCATGCAAAATTCACAGTACAACGGATACCATACCAACACACAGCCTTAGAGCATGTTGGGTACTCCGGCAGGTGGCCAAGAGCGGTGAGGATCTCCTTATTAAAAATACCGCAGGGCACCACCCCGTGGATGACAAGAATACAATATTGATAGTCTTTGAGACCTTCGCCTCAAATAATAGGCGTAAGCGAGCACTCCGCAGCTGTAACGCCCCGGATTCGATGCGCCAGGTGTCCGCCAGTTATTCGCCGTCGTTGCCATGTCATTTGCTTGCGTGTTGCATTTTGCCATGTCATCATATGCATTTCATATCATGGCATCATGTGCATTTCATTTTGCATACGTGTTCGTCTCATGCATCTGAGCATTTTCCCCGTTGTCCGTTTTGCAATCCGGCACTCCTATGTCTCCCGGCGCCCCCTTTTACCTCTTTTCGTGTGCGGGTGTTAAACGGTCTCGGAATGGACTGAGGTTTGTCAAGCGACCTTGGTATAGCACCGGTAGACCGCCTGTCAAGTTTCGTGCCATTTGGAGGTCGTTTGGTATTCCAACGGTTAACCGGGTAACCGCAAAGCCCTCTTTAAGTTGCAGCCCAACACCCCTTCGAAACTGGCCCAAAACCCACCCAACTCCTCTCCATGCTCTCGGTCGTTCGATCACAATCGCGTGGCCGAAAACCGCACCTCATTTGGAGTCTCCTAGCTCCCTCTACCTATAAATAAGCCTCCCCCTCCGAAATCCCGGGTTCAAACCCTAATTTTCCCCTTCCTCCCGCAGCCGGACGCGTCCGCCCGCGCCGGACACGTCCGCGCCGCCACGCCGCCGCCAGCAACTCTCCTCGCGCCACGTGTCGGCGCCCGCCACCCTCCGCTGCCCGGCCCATGAGCCCATAGCGGGGCCCTTGCAAGGCTCACACCGCAGCCCGGCCAGCTTCCGCCAAGCCGCCCGCGCGCCCGGGACTTCGCCGTGCAGCGCCGCTCCCTCATCGACCGCCCGCCAGCCACCTCCCGACGCCGGCGCCGAGCTGCCGCCCGTCCCTGGCCGGCAGACCCGCAGGCGCCCGCCTCCCGCGCCCGGCCGCCCGGCCGGCTTCGCCCGCCCGCCGCTCCTCCCGGCCCGCCCAGCGGCAACCGCCGCCGCGCAGCGCCGCCCGCCCCGGAGCCCGCTGCGCCGCCGACCTCCCCGCTCCCTCCTCCTTCCGGATCCGGCCGTCTCCGGCGATCCCCTTCATCTCCGGCCACCTCCACGTTCATCTCCGGCGAGGTCCGGGAAGATGGACGAGATCCACCAGGATTTGAACCAAACGCGGCATCCCCGTATCCCGGATCTCTCCGTCACGTTGACTTTTCGAGAGGGTATAAATTCCACTAAGTCCCGGATCTGCTAACATTTTCATGCATTTTCATCGCATCATAACTCTCTGCATATTGCTCCGTTTCGTGCGTGTAATATGTCAAAATGTTCGTCTCAATGAGTAGATCATTTCATCTCATTGCATCATTTACATTTGAACTCATCTTGATGCCTGAAATGCTGTTAGAAGAGTGCTATGTGATGTTAGTTTCTGATTCTTATCAGAACATGCACTTTTGTCATTTTTGCCATGATTGATGTGTGCATCCTATGAACTTGAGTCCTACATGTGTTTTGTAATATGCCATTCCATCTTTACAGGGGTGTTTGCCATGTATTTTTGTGTTCTCTGTGGTGACTAGCACAAACATGCAAACTAGGCTTCATGATGTTACTGATTTCAGCCCTGTTTTGCTGATATTTCTTATGTCATGTTAACTTGATGCTACCGAGAGATCCATGCTTATTTTGAGATACTTCAGTAAGGATGTTTTGTTATACATGTCTTGATCTATCCATCCATTCCCTTGTTTGCAATTATGGAGTGCCATAGCTTGAGTCAATCGAGCTCTACTTTTGCTATAAAATGTTTCCTGACAGATTGTTTACATGTTATTCAATTTTGCCAAGGTTGTTGTTGTTGATCCGTGTATGCTATGATGTTGTTCTTGCCATGTATAGCTTCTATGCCATGTCTTCTTACTGTTGGTTGCCTTGCCATGTCATGTATTGCTCTGTGGTGAGTGATTCAAGCTCACCAACATGCCTACTTATTGTTGTTCCTGCCATGTATGAATCTGTAATATAACTTGCCATGTTTACATGGGTGCCATCATATCTTCTGATCCTTTTTGGCTCATGGTCAGTAAGGGACTTATGTTCTATGCTTTGAGTAGATTCATTCCATGCCTTTGTTTGCCATGATAAGTTCCTGTAACATGTTGTTTGATAGCTCTAAACATTGCAACCTGATGTTATTTCCTGATAAGTCTGAAACTATTATTATTTGCAATCTTGCCATGTGTGTTTGAGCATGTTCTAGTGATTTCTGGAGATAGCTCATTGTTCATGTTTTGTAATGCTTTACCTTTACATCATGCCCATGCCTTTTGTTCTCATGTTAAGATGCTGTAGCTTGTTGGTTTGATGCTTGCAATATGCCTACTTGCTGTTTTGGACAGATTGTTGCTATGACTTGTATAGGGTGTATGTGTTGAACCATTGCTCCGTTTTGAGTGTGCTCTATATGAAATTTGCTTGATTTTGCATGTAGTTTCATATTATCATGTTGCATCCTTGATTTGAGGTGTTTGCTTGATGTTTGTATGCATTTTGAATCAACGCCATGTTTATCTTGTTTTGCTCATATCTTCTAGGCCGTAGCTCCGAAGCTAATGAACTTTATATGTAACTTGACTAGATTTTCGTGTAGATCATCGTGGTGCATCTTAACTTTCTGTTTAACAACATGAACTTAAGGTTTATTCAGATCTGGACCAATTTCGAAATTTGCATATGAGGACTTACCGGAATTGTTATACGTTCTTCCCGGCCTCATTTAAACTTGCTTTGGTTTGTTGTTCTTGTTTGCATCATCTCTTGCCATGAGTAGCTTCATGTAGTCTTGTCATGCATCATGCTTGGTTGTGCATCATCTCTTGTTTATGTGTGGTGTGTTTACTATGTTGTGTGCTTCTTCTTGTTAGCTCCTGTTTCGTTGCGATCGTGAGGATTCGTTCGTCTACGCTTGGTTCGGCTTCATCTGTTCATCTTCTTCATGGACTCATTCTTCTTCCTAGCGGGATTTCAGGCAAGATGACCGCTACCCTGGATCTCACTACTATCATTGCTATGCTAGTTGATTCGTTCTATCGCTATGCTGCGCTACCTATTACCTGTTTATCAAGCCATCCCAAATTGCCATGTCAGCCTCTAACCTTTTGCACCCTTCCTAGCAAACCGTTGTTTGGCTATGTTACTGCTTTGCTCAGCCCCTCTTATAGCGTTGTTAGTTGCAGGTGAAGATGAAGTTTGTTCCTTGTTGGAACATGGAGATGTTGTTCCTTGTTGGAGCATGTTTACTTGTTGGGATATCACAATATATCTTATATTATTAATGCATCTATATACTTGGTAAAGGGTGGCAGGCTCGGCCTTATGCCTGGTGTTTTGTTCCACTCTTGCCGCCCTAGTTTCCGTCATATCGGTATTATGTTCCCGGATTTTGCGTCCCTAACGCGGTCGGGTGATTTATGGGACCCCTTGACAGTTCGCTTTGAATAAGACTTTTCCAAAGAAGGCCCAACATTGGTTTTACCATTTGCCTCGACCTATTACCTTTTTCCCTTGGGAGTCGCGCATCCCAAGGGTCATCTTTATTTTAGCCCCCCCGGGCCAATGCTTGTCTAAGTGTTGGTCCAAACTAGAGCCACTTGCAGTGCCGCCCCAAGGCAACTTGGGGTATCGTCGGTTGCCGTACATACTGCTCATCCAGTCGTGGCCTGAGACGAGATACGCGCGGCTACTATCAGGGTGTCTGCACGCCGGGAGGTCTTGCTGGTCTTGTTTGATTGCTGTGGAATGTCTTGTAGCCGGGATTCCGAGACTGATCGGGTCTTCCCGGGGAGAAGGAATATCCTTCGTTGATCGCGAGAGCTTATCATGGGCTAAGTTGGGACACTCCTGCAGGGTATAAACTTTCGAGAGCCGTGCCCACGGTTATGTGGCAGATGGGAATTTGTTAATATCCGGTTGTAGTAAACTTGAAGCAAACTCTTCTAAAATACACCAACCGTGTGCGTAACCGTGAGTGTCTCTTTTCGGGGGTGATCGAGAGGAGAACACGGTTTCTGGGTTATGTCTGACGTAAGTAGGAGTTCAGGATCACTTCTTGATCATTACTAGTTGACGACTATTCCTTTGTTTCTCTTCTCGCTCTCATTTGCGTTGGTTAGCCACCATATATGCTTAGTCGCTGCTCCAACCTCACCACCTTACCCCTTCCTTTCCCTTTAAGCTTTGCTAGTCTTGATACCCATGGTAATGGGATTGTTGAGTCCTCGTGGCTCACAGTTTACTACACCACTAGTTGCAGGTACAGGTTCATGCGATGATCTTGACGCGAGAGCGATGTTTGCTTGTATTGGAGTTCTTCTTCTACTTCTTCTTCGATCAGGGGATAGGTTCCAGGTCGGCAGCCTGGGCTAGCAGGGTGGATGTCGTTTGAGTTTCTGTTTATGTTTCATCCGTAGTCGGATGTGGATCTTGTATATGATGTGATGTTGATGTATTCTTGTGGCATTTGTGCCTTATGTATGTATCCCCATCTATTATGTAATGTTGATGTAATGATATCCACCTTGCAAAAGCGTTTCAATATGCGGGTCTATCCTTGGTGGGACCGTCGAGTTCCTTTTGGATAGGGTCGCATATTGGGCGTGACAAGTTGGTATCAGAGCCTCGACCGACCTTAGGAGCCCCCTTGATTGATCGTGTAGTTTGGCCGCAGTTGAGTCTAGAATAAAACTATTTTCAGAGTCTAGTTATATCGGAGAGTAGGAATTCTTTTTACTCCTCAGCCCCTTTGTCGCTCTGGTAAGGAATCTTGACGTAGGTGTTTTGAATTACTCCTCTTCCCCTTCAAAATTTTTTATTTAGGATCACGCAGTTGGTTTTCCGATCGTTGTTCCCCAGCTCTTTTCATCCGGTGCATTTCTCGTCAAGTTGACTCGAGCCTCTTCATCTTTGCCAAGTCCAATCCTCAGTTGTCTTTGTTTTTCCCACCCGCCCTCCCTTCATCTTTTCGAATTCGGAGTCCGTAATCGAGTATCCATCCCACTCGTGCGAATTTTTGCTCTCTCTCCTCAATGATTTCAACCGGTGTTTTCTATTCAAGATATTCGTCGGTTTCCCCTCCCAAGTTGTCTTTGTTTTCCCGCCCTCCCACCCTATTATTCCAGCAGTTCGAGTTTCTTCCGACCATCAATTCCATTCGTGCAGAGTCTCTTCAGTTTTCCCTCAATTATTTCAACCGGTGAATTCTCGTCTCGTTCGTCATTCTTCATCTCTTTATTTTTCGGTGGATTCAATTCAAGTTTTCGGTAGTGATTATATTCTTTTCCTTGGATCAAGTGTTTTCCCTGCCCGTTCGCCTCTCGCCAGTTTATCCTTCCGGAGTGTTCAAGACATCTCAGGAGAGTCGTCTATGTTTGAATTAATCCGAGGTTGTCACCTCATTCAAATATTTCAGTTATTCCGGTGCATCATCTATATGTTCAACATCCCTTTCCAACGGTGTTTTCTTTTAGTGGGCCCTAACCCACAGGTGTTTTCCCAGGATCTTACCTGACTCTTCTAATTTCCCCGGAGCTATTCCCAATTCCTTTCAAGTGTGACGTAAGAATGAATTTCATCAGTCACATGCCTTTTCCAAGATCAATTTCAAATCATTTCATTGTTGGTTCAACCCCTTTGCTTTCCATTCTCCCAGAGTATCTCAGTAATTTTGGTGATGCTTATCGTCGTCTTTGAAGACCGTAGTAGAGTTTCTCTTAAATCTTGTTCGTTCCCCCGGAGATTCTTGGTCCTAGCTTGATGTTATCCTATCTAATTGTTTCGAGTCATGCAAATTCTTTTCATCCATCCGGAGTATTTCAGGAGTTGTTTTTCCGTCTCGATCATCTGGAGGCCATCATTCCAGAAGAATTCTTCGTCCTCACATTTCAGCTACCGTTATCTAATTATCGCGGTGCTTCGTTCAAGTATTCTTCTATCAGTTCGTGATCTCTTTGTTCTCTTGCATTTTAATTCCCTCAAGTACCTTTGGGCTTCTCTAATTCTGTCCGGTGATTCATTCTCTTTCGTCAGTCATTTCCGAATTCTAACGGTGGTTCTTTCAAGATTCTTTTTCCTTGATTATCATTTTAATCCATTCGTTCTCTCAAATCCTACCGGTGGTTCATGAAGACTTACTCAAGTTTTGTGCATTGTTTCCCCTTAATCCTTTTTCAAGAAGAATAAGTTGCATGCCAAATCCATTGCTTGTCATCAATTTAATTTGATGAAGGATAAGCATACAATAAATCTTATTCTTATTTCATCCAAGTGAGTAATCCTTTCCTTCGGAGTTTGTTCGTGAGGAATAAATTCTAGTTCCAAGTGTTTTCATCTTTTCTTATCCGGAGTTCAATTTCCTCAGCCATTTCATCGGAACCTCCATCTAAATCATCGCAAGGCTCATCTTATTCGTTCATCCTTCATTTCTATCTCATCATCCTTTTTTGTCACCAGAGTTCTTCATGGTGGTTCGTCATGATTTAATTCATTCTCCAAAGAGTTCATCAAGATTCTTGTTGGAGGAGCTCAAGTTTTATTCTTGCATTCGAAGTGCAATTAGTTCTCCATATTCTTTTGAAGTGGAGTTTTGCATTTCTTCGTTCCTCTCAGCTATTCAATCTTTTCTGCTTATGGTTGGCTATCACCTCATAATTTTTAGATGTAATCCATAAGTCCATAACAAGCTTATTCTTTTCGTTGTTGATTTTCTCAACAACTCCATTCAATCCTTCCTTCTAAATTCTTTTCATTCCATTCTTCAATTCTTCCGGAGGCATTGTGTTGTTCATCTCGTCAAGTTTCATCCCATATTGTGAAGTTCATGTTCTATTCCTTCCATTTTCAGTCGAAGTGTTGCCTAAATCCTTTCAGCCTTATCCGTTTCTTTTCTCATTCTAACCACTCCGGTTAGAACGAGTTGTTTCATAGTCTATCTGATTGCGTGAGCTTTCGATTCTCGGCATTCTCGTCGTTCGTCTCTTCTTCTTGAGTGCTCTCGATTCTTTGCTTCTTCTCTTGAGTTCTCGTTTCACCTCATCCCTTTTTCCCTTCCGTCTCGGTCCTAAGATCTCGGGACGAGATCTCTTGTTAGTGGAGGAGTGTTGTAACGCCCCGGATTCGATGCGCTAGGTGTCTGCCAGTTATTCGCCATCGTTGCCATGTCATTTGCTTGCGTGTTGCATTTTTCCATGTCATCATATGCATTTCATATCATGTCATCATGTGCATTTCATTTTGCATACGTGTTCGTCTTATGCATCTGAGCATTTTCCCCGTTGTCCGTTTTGCAATCCGCACTCCTATGTCTCCGGCGCCCCTTTTACCTCTTTTAGTGTGCGGGTGTTAAGCGGTCTCGAATGGACCGAGGTTTGTCAAGCGGCCTTGGTATAGCACCGTGAACCGCTGTCAAGTTTCGTGCCATTTGGAGGTCGTTTGGTACTCCAACAGTTAACCGGTAACCGCAAAGCCCTCTTTAAGTTGCAGCCCAACACCCCTTCGAAACTGGCCCAAAACCCACCCAACTCCTCTCCATGCTCTCGGTCGTTCGATCACGATCGTGTGGCCGAAAACCGCACCTCATTTGGAGTCTTCTAGCTCCCTCTACCTATAAATAAGCCTCCCCCTCTGAAATCCCGGGTCCAAACCCTAATTTTCCCTTCTCCCGAGCCGGACGCGCGTCCCCACGCCGGACATGTCCGCGCCCGGCCGCCAGCCACTCTCCTCGCGCCCGTGTCGCGCCGCCGCCACCCTCCGCCGCCGCCCATGGAGCCCATCAAGGGCCTGGCCTCACGCTGCCGCCCGCCCGCTTCGCCTCCTTCCGCCGCCGCCTCAAGCCCGCGAGCCCGCCCGCGCCCGCCGGACTTCGCCGTCGCGCCGCTCTCGCCAGCGACCACCGCGCCCGCCACCTCCCGACACCGGCGCCCGAGCCGCCGCCCGTCCGCCCGGCCCCTGCGCCCGAAGCCCGCCCTCCTCCGCGCCCTGCGCCCGCCCGCCCGGCCGGCCGCCCGCCCCGCCCGCTCTCCTCCCGGCCCAGCCGGCAACCGCCGTGCCGCCACGGCGCCACCCCGGGAGCCCCGCTCGCCGCCGACCTCCCCGCTCCCTCCTCCTCCCGGATCCGGCCCGGATCCGGCCGTCTCCGGCGTCCCCTTCATCTCCGGCCACCTCCACGTTCATCTTCGGCGAGGTCCGGGAAGATGGACGAGATCCACCAGGATTTGAACCAAACGCGGCATCCCCGTATCCCGGATCTCTCCGTCCCGTTGACTTTTCGAGAGGGTATAAATTCCACCAAGTCCCAGATCTGCTAACATTTTCATGCATTTTCATCGCATCATAACTCTCCGTATATTGCTCCGTTTCGTGCGTGTAATATGTCAAAATGTTCGTCTCAATGAGTAGATCATTTCATCTCATTTCATCATTTACATTTGAGCTCATCTTGATGCCCGAAATGCTGTTAGAAGAGTGCTATGTGATGTTAGTTTCTGATTCTTATCAGAACATGCACTTTTGTCATTTTTGCCATGATTGATGTGTGCATCCTATGAACTTGAGTCCTACATGTGTTTTGTAATATGCCATGCCATCTTTACAGGGGTGTTTGCCATGTATTTTTGTGATCTCTGTGGTGACTAGCACAAGCATGCAAACTAGGCTTCATGATGTTACTGATTTCAGCCCTGTTTTGCTGATATTTTTATGTCATGTTAACTTGATGCTACCGAGAGATCCATGCTTTTTTTGAGATACTTCAGTAAGGATGTTTTGTTATACATGTATTGATATATCCATCCATGCCCTTTTTTGCAATTATGGAGTGCCATAGCTTGAGTCAATCGAGCTCTACTTTTGCTATAAAATGTTTCCTGACAGATTGTTTACATGTTATTCAATTTTGCCAAGGTTGTTGTTGTTGATCCGTGTATGCTATGATGTTGTTCTTGCCATGTATAGCTTCTATGCCATGTCTTCTTACTGTTGGTTGCCTTTCCATGTCATGTATTGCTCTGTGGTGAGTGATTCAAGCTCACCAACATGCCTACTTATTGTTGTTCCTGCCATGTATGAATCTGTAATATAACTTGCCATGTTTAGATGCGTGCCATCATATCTTCTGATCCTTTTTGGCTCATGGTCAGTAAGGGACTTCTGTTCTATGCTTTGAGTAGATTCATTCCATGCCTTTGTTTGCCATGATAAGTTCCTATAACATGTTGTTTGATAGCTCTAAACATTGCAACCTGATGTTATTTCCTGATAAGTCTGAAACTGTTATTATTTGCAATCTTGCCATGTGTGTTTGAGCATGTTCTAGTGATTTCTGGAGATAGCTCAGTGTCCATGTTTTGTAATGCTTTACCTGTACATCATGCCCATGCCTTTTGTTCTCATGTTAAGATGATGTAGCTTGTTGTTTTGATGCTTGCAATATGCCTACTTGCTGTTTTGGACAGATTGTTGCTATGACTTGTATAGGGTGTATGTGTTGAACCGTTGCTCCGTTTTGAGTGTGCTCTATATGAAACTTGCTTGATTTTGCATGTAGTTTCATATTATCATGTTGCATCCTTGATTTGAGGTGTTTGCTTGATGTTTGTATGCATTTTGCATCAACGCCATGTTTATCTTGTTTTGCTCATATCTTCTACGCCGTAGCTCCGAAGCTAATGAACTTTATATGTAACTTGACTAGATTTTCGTGTAGATCATCGTGGTGCATCTTAACTTGCTGTTTAAAATCTTGAAATTAAGGTTTATTCAGATCTGGACCAATTTCGAAATTTGCATATGAGGACTTACCGGAATTGTTATATGTTGTTCCCGGCCTCATTTAAACTTGCTTTGGTTTGTTGTTCTTGTTTGCATCATCTATTGCCATGAGTAGCTATGTAGTCTTGTCATGCATCATGCTTGGTTGTGCATCATCTCTTGTTTATGTGTGGTGTGTTTACTATGTTGTGTGCTTCTTCTTGTTAGCTCATGTTTCGTTGCGATCGTGAGGATTCGTTCGTCTACGTTTGGTTCGGCTTCATCCGTTCATCTTCTTCATGGACTCGTTCTTATTCCTAGCGGGATTTCAGGCAAGATGACCGCTACCCTGGATCTCACTACTATCATTGCTATGCTAGTTGATTCGTTCTATCGCTATGCTGCGCTACCTATTACCTGTTTATCAAGCCATCCCAAATTGCCATGTCAGCCTCTAACCTTTTGCACCCTTCCTAGGAAACCGTTGTTTGGCTATGTTACTGCTTTGCTCAGCCCCTCTTATAGCGTTGTTAGTTGCAGGTGAAGATGAAGTTTGTTCCTTGTTGGAACATGGAGATGTTGTTCCTTGTTGGAGCATGTTTACTTGTTGGGATATCACAATATATCTTATATTATTAATGCATCTATATACTTGGTAAAGGGTGGAAGGCTCGGCCTTATGCGTGGTGTTTTGTTCCACTCTTGCCGCCCTAGTTTCCGTCATATCGGTATTATGTTCCCGGATTTTGCGTCCCTAACGCGGTCGGGTGATTTATGGGACCCCTTGACAGTTCGCTTTGAATAAGACTTTTCCAAAGAAGGCCCAACATTGGTTTTACCATTTGCCTCACCTATTACCTTTTTCCTTGGGAGTCGCGATCCCAAGGGTCATCTTTATTTTAGCCCCCGGGCCAATGCTTGTCTAAGTGTTGGTCCAAACTAGAGCCACTTATGTGCCGCCCCAAGGCAACTTGGGGTATCGTCGATTGTCGTCGTCTTGCTCATCCGGTCGTGGCTCGAGACGAGATCTGCTGGCTACTATCGGGTGTCGGCACGCCGGAGGTCTTGCTGGTCTTGTTTGATTGCTGTGGAATGTCTTGTAGCCGGGATTTCGAGACTGATCGGGTCTTCCCGGGGAGAAGGAATATCCTTCGTTGATCGCGAGAGCTTATCATGGGCTAAGTTGGGACACCCCTGCAGGGTATAAACTTTCGAGAGCCGTGCCCGCGGTTATGTGGCAGATGGGAATTTGTTAATATCCGGTTGTAGTAAACTTGAAGCAAACTCTTCTAAAATACACCAACCGTGTGCGTAACCGTGAGTGTCTCTTTTCGGGGGTGATCGAGAGGAGAACACGGTTTCTGGGTTATGTCTGACGTAAGTAGGAGTTCAGGATCACTTCTTGATCATTACTAGTTGACTACCGTTCCTTTGTTTCTCTTCTCGCTCTCATTTGCGTTGGTTAGCCACCATATATGCTTAGTCGCTGCTGCAACCTCACCACCTTACCCCTTCCTTTCCCTTTAAGCTTTGCTAGTCTTGATACCCATGGTAATGGGATTGCTGAGTCCTCGTGGCTCACAGTTTACTACACCACCAGTTGCAGGTACAGGTTCATGCGATGATCTTGACGCGAGAGCGATGTTTGCTTGTATTGGAGTTCTTCTTCTGCTTCTCCTTCGATCAGGGGATAGGTTCCAGGTCGGCAGCCTGGGCTAGCAGGGTGGATGTCGTTTGAGTTTCTGTTTATGTTTCATCCGTATTCGGATGTGGATCTTGTATATGATGTGATGTTGATGTATTCTTGTGGCATTTGTGCCTTATGTATGTATCCCCATCTATTATGTAATGTTGATGTAATGATATCCACCTTGCAAAAGCGTTTCAATATGCGGGTCTATCCTTGGTGGGACCGTCGAGTTCCTTTTGGATAGGGTCGCATATTGGGCGTGACAGCAGCCTTACCGAAGTCTTCCACGTGGCAACAATAAATCCATGGAGCGACACGGTTATCACCTTCAATGCCAGTGACGAACCTAAATTTCGAATAGCCCGAGCACCAGCCGCCTTGGTCCTTAGTCCAATTGTGGACGGCTTTCGGCTTACTAAAGTGCTCATGGACGGCGGCAGCAGATTAAACCTCATCTATGAGGATACTCTTCAAAAAATGGTAATAGACAGAAACCGCATTGAGCAAAGCAGCACGACCTTCAGAGGAATCATCCCTAGTCGGGAGGCACGATGCGCTGGGAAAATCACACTAGATGTGGTATTCGGTACGCCGAAGAATTATAGGTCCGAAAAAATTACATTCCAAGTGGCACCGTTCAGTAGCGGATACCACGCCCTTCTAGGGCGGGAGGCATTCATGATCTTCCAAGCCATACCCCATTACGGGTACATGAAGCTCAAAATGCCTGGGCCAAATGGAATCATCACTCTAGCTAGTGATCCGGAGATAGCACTCTGCACCAAAAACAAAACAGCCGTACTGGCCCTCGAGGCATTATCCGAAGCCCTCGAGGCCGAGGAATTAACTACACTGCGCTCCACAGTGGACAGGGACGACGTGATACTCGACAAAAATCCAAGTCCACCACTTTTAAACCAGCGGATGAAATTGTCAAATTCCAAGTCGACCCAACGAACCCTACAAAAACAGCATCCATCAGGGCACAGTTAAACCCCACTGTAGACGTCGCACTACGGGAGTTCCTGCGCGAGAATTGGGACATATTGGCCTGGCATCCTTCACACATGCCAGGAATCCCACGTAGGCTAGCCGAGCATAGCCTTAACATTGTAAAGGGATTCAAGCCGGTCAAGCAGACTCTTCACGTTTCTCGAACCTAGCGACAAGCCATGGGAGGCGAGCTAGCCAAATTCTTTGAGGCGGATTCATTAGAGAAATAAAACATCCAGACTGGCTAGCAAACCTGGTGATGGTACCAAAGAAGGACAAATCCTGGCGCCTATGCGTCGACTTCAAGGACCTTAATAAGGCATACCAAAAGAATCCCTTCCCCCTCCCTAGCATCGATCAAATTATCGACGCTACCACAGGACACGACTCATTGTGCTTCCTCGATGCATACTCCGGTTACCACAAAATTAAGATGGAGGAGTCCGATCAAGCCGCAACGGCATTTATCACTCCATATGGCCCCTTCGATTTTAACACAATGCCCTTCGGGCTCAAAAACGCCGGTGCAACGTATCAACGCATGATTCAGACATGTCTGAAAAAACAGATCAGGAAAACAGTGGAGGCATAGGTAGATGATGTGGTCGTTAAAACCAGACACGTTGAATCCTTAATAGACGACTTGAGGCTCACGTTCGACAATCTCCGAACATACGACATCAAGGTCAATCCGGAAAAATGCGTTTTCAGCGTGCCCGCCGGAAAGCTCCTGGGCTTCATCGTCTCCAGTAGAGGAATTGAAGCAAATCCGGCTAAAATCCGAGCTCTGTCACAGTTGGCTATCCCAACTGACCTCAAGCAAATCCAGAAGTTAAATAGATGCGTGGCGGCCTTAAGCCGCTTTATCTCCCGATTAGGAGAAAAGGCACTACCCCTTTATCGCCTTCTTCAGCGCACCGAACACTTCGAGTGGACGGACGCGGCCATGGCCGGATTGGAAGAAATAAAAGCCATCCTGGCCACCAACCTTATGTTGGCCTTGCCAAATGTCGGCGAACCAATGTTGTTATATATAGCGGCAACTCACCAAGTTGTAAGCGCAGTGCTCGTCGTCGAACGAGCGACGGACGGACATAAATTCCCACTTCAAAAGCCAGTATATTATGTATACACTGTCCTCACTCCATGCAAAATCACGGTACCCACATTATCAAAAGATAGCTTACGCGGTATTTATGGCATCCCGGAAATTACGACACTACTTTCAAGAGTGTTCAATGACGGTGGCCTCGGAAGTACCACTCAACGACATAATAAACAACCGCGATGCCACGGGCCGGATTGCCAAATGGGCTATCGAGCTCCTCCCTTTCGACATAACAAATGGACCACGGCGAGCCATTAAGTCGCAAGTATTGGCTGATTTTGTCACCGAGTGGACAGAAGCCGAACTCCCTAAAGAATACGGCACGTACTCCAATTGGATCATGCACTTCGACGGATCTAAAATGCTGGCTGGTCTGGGGGCTGGCGTCGTCCTGACGTCCCCACCAGAGATACAGTCCAATACGTACTCCAAATACTATACACAGACTCCAACAACACAGCCGAATACGAGGCCCTGTTACATGGTCTCTGGATGGCAGTATCCATGGGCATTCAATGACTGGAGGTGCGTGGGGACTCGAACCACGCAATATCACAAATAAATGGAGACTTCAACGCCAAGGATCTGAAAATGGCGGCTTATCGCAGCGCCGTCCTCAAAATGTCAGCTCGGTTCGAGGGGCTTGAATTCCACCATGTGGCTCGGGAAAACAATCAGGCGGCGGATATCCTTGCCCGTATCGATGCTAAGCGCGACCCTGTCCCACCTAACATCTTCTTGGAAAGGCTGTTTAAGCCATCCGTGGTATGGGAAGGGGACACCAGTAACAATAGTCCGGACCCGGCCACAACACCAGATACCGAACACTTCGACACAATCGGAGGCCCTGCCACCGAAATAACACCTTCAGCCCACGTGATAATGGACGTCATCTCCCCGTGGACAGAACCATTCCTCGCCTACCTAACCAGGAAGGAACTACCCTAGGACCAAAATGAGGCACGCTGCATAGTGCGGCGGTCTAAAGCCTACAAGGTCCACGAGTGAGAGCTTTATAAGAAAAGCACTACCGGAGTCCTTCAAAGGTGCATCGCCGAAGAGGAAGGGCGGAAGCTTTGGCAGAAATCCATGTTGGACTCGGCGGCCACCACGCCGCAGTCCGAGCCCATGTAAGCAAGGCCTTCCGTACAGGTTTCTATTGGCCGACGGCCCGAGCAGACGCACAGGACCTTGTTCAATGTTGCGTAGGTTGCCAGCTTTTTGCAAACCAAAGTCATATGCCGCCTACCGCTCTACAAACAATCCCCATTACTTGGCCCTTTGCGGTCTGGGGGCTTGATATGGTCGGACCCCTCAAATGGGGAACCCATAAGAGAAAATACCTATTGGTCATGGTGGGCAAATTCACCAAATGGATAGAAGCCAAACCAGTCAAAACGGCTGAATCTGGACCGGTGATAGACTTCATATCTGCGGTTGTACACCGTTATGGCATCCCCCACAACATCATCAACGACAACGGCTCGAACTTTACAGCCGACGAGGTAAAACTTTGGTGCAGCAACATGGGCATTAAGCTCGATTATGCTTCTGTCTATCACCTGCAAACTAATGGTCAAGTCGAGTGAGAAAATGGTCTTATAATGAGCGGCATTAAACCCAGATTAGTGCGGTCCTTAAAGGAATCAAACACGCACAAGGTAGAGGAGCTCGACTCCGTACTATGGGGGCTGCGGACCACGCCGAATCGCACTACCGGATACACACAGTTCTTTATTGTGTACGGCGCAGAGGCGGTACTGCCCTGTGACATAATTCATGACTCACCTCGAGTGCGCATGTATGAAGAAAAAGAGGCCGAGCTCGATCGGCAGGACAGTTTGGACGCCCTAGAGGAGGAGCGTGACGTGGCAAAAGCCCATTCCGCATTCTATCAGCAACAGGCTCGAAGGTATCAAAGTAGAGAAGTACGGGCCAAAGCTTATAACATTGGCGACCTCATTCTACGCCTACCGGAGAAGAAAAAGAACAAGCTCAAGCCCAAATGGGAAGGTCTCTTCATTATTGACCAAGTTCTAACCGGTGGAGCGTACCGTCTGCAGGATGCATCGGATAATTGACTCGAGCCAAACCCATGGAACACAGCCAGACTCCGAAGGTTCTAGGCCTAGTGCCGGACTCTATGTTCGTCTCCTTACCTCCGTCAATTTTTTGCATATCCGTTATCTGTCTTTTGTCTCTTTCTCTCTTCTTTTTTCCTTTTATTCAAGGCCTTAAATGGCTAAATTGTGTCTTGCCTACAGAATCCTAACGCACTAGACGCGCTCATTATACCTGGGGGGCTTCTTATACAGAAGCTTAATATAACTATTTTCTGGGCTTATGCCCCACACATGTGTTATTCTTCCACATGTACCTTTTTTCGCCATGATATGCATCGATATGACTTATGTTTTGGCCAAGCTGGGTTGCCTGGCTCTTGTGTTTATGCCCTACGTTCCCGTTAATTCGTCTAGGGCATAAGGGGAGCACCTCTGCGATTGTTACTGCCGAGTCAGCCGGATGTGTACCTCAGACTGGGTGAAGCCGAAAGCTAGCGTTCTTAAGGGAATACTCGGTCGGTGAACAAAAGATGACTTTTATTTATTTTAATACATGCCCCCAGATGTTTATAGCCTGCGTCTCTTTTCGCAGTTCGGACATGTACACTAGGGCATGCGTACCCAGGGAAAGGAACCCTTAACGGAACTATTCTCCCTGGAAGATGTTTCTTACTATCCATGTAATATAACATAGCTAGTTGGGTACGTGTCTGTTAGAGCACTTATGACCCCTATGCCTGGTTTCCACGCGTACCCCGTTTTACATAACGGCGGGTATTCGGATATACTCGGACTATCGGGTCCAGTCGAGCGAAAAGGTCCGCCATGACAAATGATTTACAATCGGACTAGGGACAATATATGTCACTTGAAGTACACGATCATAAAGCGACTAAATTCTTCTTCTATACCATCCAACAGGCTGTCTAGCCTACAATCCTGTTGGGAATACTTTGCGGCTAATTCTACTTGGTCATACACCAAACTGACGGGGATCTCTTTCCCATCGGGCCCCACAGGTCCGACCTCGGCCTTGTGGTTTGGGTCAGCTTTGGTATATCGCGTCTTCACCATGGCCCAGGCTTCCCTTGCACCTTGTCGGCAGGCTGATATCTTCCATAATCGGAAGTTCCTCCGCGCTCCCTTGAGCTCCTCTATAAGCTCCCCCATGCCTCCTGGCGGGGAAGCGGATGGACACAAGGCTTGGGCAATACCCTGCATCACCTGCCGAACTTGTTCGTGCAGTTCTGAGAGCTCTGGTAGTAGATCACCCGCAGACCCGGGCATCTCCTCTGCTCGACAACCCGTCAGCATACCTGCAGACATAACTCTGTTAGTCGGCTTCTTCGCCGAACTCTTTCAAAAGTTCGTTCAAGCACTTACTAAAAATGCCGCGTCGAAGCCGCTTATTCTCCTTCACGGAGTCCGCAAGCTGTGCTCGAACATCTTTCAGTTCCACGCCCAGCTGGATATTGGCGTCTTGGAGGTCATTTTTCTCCTGCCTAACCAGCGTAAGCGCGCCGCCGCCAAAGATTTAGGCTGTCGATTAGCACGTTGCGCATCCCCCTGGACGGCCTCCGGATTCACTCCGGAGTCATCTGCAACATCTATTATTAGATTTGTGTGCATGCCGCATACTATCTGGTACATGTCATTCTTTGCAATGGAAACAAGTGTTACCAGAGGGGGCCTTCTTGGACTACTTCAATGCGGCAACTGCGGCCCGTAGCTGGGCTTTGCACTCTTCCAGCTCTTGAGACAATTGGGTATTCTTCTTTGTAAGAACCTGCACAAATAATGATCCTTAAATCAGTTGTGTCAACTGTTTCAAGTCTCAGGGGCTACAGATATATATATATAATCATCAGATTTTCTTACCCATATATCCTTTACATACTGGCCCGTGGCTCTGGCAAGACCATTCAGGGAGTTCCGGACTAGGGGGTGTCCGGATAGCCGAACTATCATCATCGGCCGGACTCCAAGACTATGAAGATACAAGATTGAAGACTTCGTCCCGTGTCCGGATGGGACTTTCCTTGGCGTGAAAGGCAAGCTTGGCGTCTGGATATGTAGATCTCCTACCATTGTAACCGACTCAGTAACCCTAACCCTATCCGGTGTCTATATAAACCGGAGGTTTTAGTCCGTGGGGCGAACAACAATCATACCATAGGCTAGCTTCAAGGGTTTAGCCTCTTTGATCTCGTGGTAGATCCACTCTTGTAACACACATCATCAATATTAATCTAGCAGGACGTGGGTTTTACCTCCATCAAGAGGGCCGAACCTGGGTAAAACATCGTGTCCCTTATGCTCATTGTTACCATCCGCTTTGGGCGCACAGTTCGGGACCCCCTACCGAGATCCGCGGTTTGACACCGACATTGGTGCTTTCATTGAGAGTTCCTCTGTGTCGTCACCGATAGGCTCGATGGCTCCTTTGATCATCAACAACGACGCGGTCCAGGGTGAGACTTTTCATTGGTGCTACGGCCAAGATGTTGAGCCAAATAATGTCGGTGTCAAAACCGATCGACCGTGCCCGTTGGCCTGCCTTCTCTATCGAAGGCGAGTCCTAATAGACCACGGGGTGGGCTCTTGGTATTCAACCTCTTTATAGTGAGACCAAGGCCCTCTTCTTTTTACACCCTCCATCGAGTTTGCCTCGCGCTTCGAGTTCCAACACCCAAAGCTTCAG
Source organism: Aegilops longissima (assembly GCA_021605205.1). Lineage (NCBI taxonomy): Eukaryota > Viridiplantae > Streptophyta > Magnoliopsida > Poales > Poaceae > Aegilops > Aegilops longissima. Next base: position 222,851,505 of record CM038679.1, read on the forward strand.
ATTCAGGTGCTTCAGACTTTCGACGATGTCCGGCTCGGACCAGCACGGCCGATGGATGTCTTCCTCTGTCACAGAAGAAGATGTGCTAAAGCTGCGAGACGCCAGGTATCTGACCAGCGAGATCTCGCATAGGCTGCCTGCTCCAGGGCAGGTCACACCCACTCCTGAGCCCAGCGAGAACGTGGTGTTCGTGTCCCACTTCCTTCGGGGCTTAGGCTTCCCGACGGACCCCTTTGTGCGGGGGCTCATGTTTTATAATGGGCTTGATTTCCATGACTTGAATCCGGAGTCCATCCTCCATATCTCGTCATTCATTGTTGTATGTGAGGCCTTCCTCCATATTACCCCCCACATTGGATTATGGCTCAAAACCTTCAAGGTGGAGCCAAAGGCGATCAAGGGGCAGCAAGCGAGTCTTGGAGGGCGGTCATAAGCAAATGTCTGATGCTCCGTGGCCGAGGGCTCTTTTCAAGAGGAGCTTGGTTTGTGGCAGCGGGAGTGGTTTTATATCACCGCTCCTGGGGCACCAAATGGGCGAGCTCCCTGCCTTCCTTCAGGTCCACCACAGCTGGCGTCATGGGTCAATAAGGGGCTCGTGGGGGCCATCCAAGGATGCTCCCCTGTTGCGGGGCCGTGTCGGGATCTCCGGAAAGAGGATCAATCTTGTTGCGATGGCGCGCAGGTTATGGTGATCCGGCGCCTTCAGCCCTGCAAACGCCGCCCTCCCTCTGTGGGAATTCAATCCGGAGGGACCACGAGCTCTCAAAATTTTATGGGCACGGCGCCCGTGGAGATGTATAAACTGTTCTTCGGATCACAAGAGAAGTGTCCGGACTTGACCGAGGACGCAGGACTAAGCTGCAATCGCCCAGATGCTCAAGTAAGTAGTCCTGTAACCGGACAAGCTGTTCATTCATTTATTTTATATATACGCCCTTTAAAGGAGCCGTTTTCTTGAACAGGAGTGGATAGCCAAGGCAAAATTAATAAGGTGTCCGGCTCCCCTCCCAGAGACCACGCCGGCTCCCATGTTGGCCAAGATGTTGAAGGTCACGCCTTTTGAAGAAGGCGAAGGGGGGAGCGGGGAAGCAACCGCCTCCGCGAAGGATGATATTAACGAAGGAGGGATTAAGAGTCCCACCTTCCGAGGAGAGAAGAGGATCGCTTCAGAAGATCCGGAGGTCAAGGCCTCAAAGAAGGGAAGGGAATCTTCGGCAGAGAGTCCGGCGCTGGGAAGTAACCCAGCCGCATTATTTCCCCAAGGGGATCAGCCCTCCAGCGAGCCATAAGTAGAAAGAAGGGGTCTTGTAAATAAGGAGCATCCCTTTATTTATTTATGAAGATAACCGAAATTGTACCTTGTAGTTTGGACCTCAGCCCGTCTCAGCAGAGCTCGTCTTCGGGGGATCTTCTTCCGGAGATGATGGAGAGCGAACGCCTCCACCTGTCGCACCCTCATGTAAGCGGACGACCGGAGGTGTCGTCGCGGAGGTTCCCCAAGTCGGCCGCGGCGAAGATCTCAGCGCCAAGTGGCGTCTTGGTCGGAGGAGCTGAAGGATCTCCTCGGGCGGCGGCTATTTCATAGAATCACCGTGCTCTAATGGAGTACGGTGATTGAAAGAATTGCATCCATGAGAGCGGATTGCATAAACCGTCGAAGCTTCTTGAGGGGTTTGAGGCATAAAAATGATGTACCTTCGGCGATTATGCATATAAAATCGCCTGTATAGATAGTAGCCCACGAGACTCGGTATGTTGTCAAGATTGACAGCGTGTGAGATCAAATTCTCGATTTTAACATATTGCCGCTCCTAAACAGGTGGCGGGCGTCCGGAGGCCTGCGGACTGATGAATATGCGAACTAAGCGGCAACTTGACGAGGAGGATCACGGACATCGCGTTGGTCAATAAGCGGTTTGACGAGTCACAAGGTATGTGACTTCTATCACGGACACCTGGTAAGGGAGCTTGACGCCCATGCCTTCTTGTTTGTATGCTTAATGCAGATGGTGCCGCTGCCGTTGAGGAGCTGCGGGCAGAACTTCGCCGAGCGAAAAAGCAAGCCAGGGAGTAGTAATGCGGTCGCTTTAAAGGCGGCGAAGAGCTAGAAGCTGAGCGGGCTGCTCACTGCCGAAGCAAAGAGGAGATGGGCGATATGGCCAAAAGTTAAGGAATACTACCGATCGCTGCGAGGTTCTTGAAAAAAGCGTCAAAGCGGAACAAGAGGGTAAAGAAGGCTGCCGCGAATCCAAGAATGCCCAATCGGCTTTGAGAGCTGCCAATGAGGAGCTGAGTCGGGGCGGAAGTGCGGCTGGAAAACCGTTTCTGCTGTGGAGAAATATACAGATCAAAGTATGCTCAGTTGGACAAATTGTAGAGTTCGAGAGGATGCTTATCGGACTTGGCGGCGAAGCGCCAGGCCGCGATTGAGCACTTCCGGGGCGGAAGGGGCACGAAGGAAGAGCTATATTGGTCGCAATTCCATAGTCGGGCGTCCTCTGCCGCTGACCGATCGGTTGGCGAATGGGCGAGCTGAATCGATTGTCCGGATTTGCCATGAAGCATGTCTTGACTCACTTGCGGCCGGACGGACCCCAGCCGAAGAGCTATTTTAGTTTAGTGCAGCAGTTTCTTGGTGCGGTGCCGCGTATCGACGCAATGAAGCGATCGGCGTGCATTGAGGGAGCAAGGATGGCTCTTGCCCGTGTCAAGATATACTGGGCAGAGATGAAGGCCACTGACGTTGCATCCCAGGATTCGGACGGAGGCCAAGTACCTGCCGAGCACTACATTGAAGAAGTCCTGGCGGGCGCTCGTTTAATAGAGACGTAGTGCTCGAAGGATATTATGTTTAAATGACATGTATGATTTGTGAAAACAATGTTTCAATGTAATATAAGTGCTTTTTATACTTGTGCGTTCAAGTAGTAAACTACTCCCTATGCGGCCGTTTATGTATATGTGTATATAACCTGAAAGATGGCAGTCCTTGGCTTCAGCCCCCACGCACATAGTGCGGGGGTGTTTGCAAAGAGGCACTTTTTCACACTTAATACAACGTCTTGGTCCTGTTAAGGAGATGATAGCGTAGCAAACCAGGCAACCGGACTATAATGCTTTATCACTTTCACTTAGCCATAGGAGTTCGAGGTGGGGCTACTATATAGCCCACAGGCGCGCCGCACTCTCCCGAATTCGAGTGCGTATGTGCTGACGAAAACCGGTCCTTCGTTAATGCGGAGGAATTCTAAACATTCCTGTGAGTCATCGAGTGGTTGACCAGTCTCGCTATATCATGACAGTCAGTTTTGGCTTTCTCTCTTGAGGTGCTCGCTTTGGCGAACCGGGCACAATCGCGATAGTTCTCCACGGTGCCGCGTTAGCCGTGAAAGCGGGCGTAAGGCAGCAAAACACGAGCAGGCAGCCCAACATTTGACCAAAGACATGATTGGAGCTGATGCATATAAGGCCTAACTTTCGAGATGCGAATACTCCCTAAGGTATTCGGTCTTTATGAAAATGGGCAAAATAATGCCCTAAGCCCCTTGTGTCAGTGCAGCATAAAAATTCTGATGCGGCCAATGCCAAAGCACCAGCCTCCTCCTCGCTTATATTAAGGAACTAGGGAATGTATATCAACAAGAGACAGTGAAAAAAGGTTTACGCAGGTCTTAATCTGAAAAGAATCCTTGCAACGGGTCCCTCTGCGCGTCTGCGCTTTGTGTCTCCGTTGTGCGTATCACGGGCGGGTGTATACGTTGTTCATCTGTAAAGAGAGGAACTTAGTTTGAAAGAAAAAAGGATCGTGCGAAAGATGTACTTAATATTAAATGAACAGAGTACGGTTCAAAGAATAAAATTGAGCTCTATTGTCTCTTGTTGCACATGCATGTAGCCCCTCGCATGGGGGTGTGCCGCTAGTAGGCGCCGGACTCGTCTAGCCGTGTCCGGGGTTTGAATGCACAATTACAGGTTCTTTGCCTAGTGGAGCCGGATAGCTGTGGAGCTGTCGATGCCGTCTCCCCTTCTTCCGTGCTCGAGTAACACTTAATACTTCCTTTTAACGAGATGATGCCGCGTAGACCGGGCATTTTATGTGTTAGAGATGCATAATGCGGTATTGCGTTAAAGCGGGCGAAAGCTTCGCGTCCCAATAGTGCTTGATGGCTACTTTTAAGCGGGCGACATGGAAGAGTAGCCTTTGACGGAAGTTGTCGGATGAACCAAACACAACTTCTAGCAGTATGGAGCCCGTGCAGAGGGCGTATGGGCGAGCAGCACTCCTTTAAAGGAGGTGTTGCTATCTGACGAATTTTGGTTGGGTTTATCCCCATCCTGCGGATTGTGTCACGATATATCGAGGTTCATGTCCTTGCCGCCATCCATGAGGACATGTGTAAATTGGAATCCGTCGATTATAGGATCCAATATCAAGGCAGTCCATCCTGCGTTTGGATATTTTCGAATAGTCCTGATGGTCGAAGGTGATTGGTTTTGACAACCAATGTGCGGTAGCGCCTTTTAGTGGGCGCGCTCTATTTTCCCTTTGATCACCAAGTGAGTTTACTGTTTTAACCTTTTGTGGGAAATTCTTTTTGTTTTCGGGGCTCGCTTGTGGTGCTCGTCATCATTTTCCCTTGGTGTGTCGAGCCCTTGTGTTCGGCGTTAAGTCGGCGGACTGCTTGAAGACAACAATCTCTGTGGGTATGGTTTGCAGTGCTTCCGGAGGTACCATGTATTTGACACAGTCTGTCTAGAATCTTGTTTAGGTTGGATAGCTCGTCCTTTGTTATCCTTTAGGGGCAGTGTTTTGTTGTTCGACCGAGCTTTTGAATCCGGCGTTGACCGCCGTACTATTTGGGCCATTTTCTTTATTCGGCGCTGATCTTTTCTGCGTCGTGATTTCATTTCCATCCCTGGTTTGGATGTACTCGGGTCGGCTGGTATCATCATCCAGCCAGCTGTCCTCTCCAGCATAGCGGGTCATGAGGCTTGTTAATGCGGCCATTGTTCTTGGCTTTTCTTGGCGAGGTGTACGGCGAGCCATTAGTCTTGGACGTTGTGTTTGAAAGCTGCTAAGGCTTGGCGTCCGGACGATCGACTATTTGGTTCTTTTAGTAAGGAACCTGTTCCAGAATTTCAGGCTGAGTCTCCGGGCTGTTGAGTTATGTGACTTAGATCGTACGCATCCGGAGGGCGGACATAAGTCCCCTAAAATTTGCCCGAATCGTCCTCGAGCTCTCCCGGCTTCCAATGGTATTTTCGGGAGGCTTTTAAGCCAATGCCGAGCTGGCCCTTTGAGTTTAAGGGGTAAGTATTTTATGGCGTGGAGATCGTCTCCTCTAGCCATGTGTATGTGGAGGATGTAATCCTCGATCCGAACTCGAGTGCATTGTTCCGTCGTATGCCTCTATGTTTACAGGTTTGAATCCGCTGAAATTCATGATCCGGACCTCATCGGTGAAACATAGGGGTGTGTGGCCCCTATATTTGGGTGTGCCATGATCTTGAATTTTGGCGTGTTGCATTGCTTTGTGAGCCTGCTTTCTTGGCCCATAGATGGACCTAACTGGGCCATCCTCTTGATGTGAATCCTTATGCGGATCGCATATTGGTTTGTGTGTGGCGCCATTCGCCGCTCTCTTTTTGCCGTGAGGTCGTCCATCCGACCGGGTGGCCATCTTGCTTTTTAATTGTGGGGGCTCCAAGGCCTCCTCGTTGAATTCGGGCAGTAGCTTTCTTTTCGGGTAACTCTTTGTTCGGCGACTGTCACCGTACTTGTCTGCGGTGCTGAATATTTTGCTCCATCTGATCCTGAGTGCATCTTCCGCTGTTTTGAGCTTACTTACGCTTTTTTCAGTCTCAGCGATGGCAGCGAGCCTTTTCTGGAGGTTATTTTGCTCCAATGGTTTGTCCGGCGTGAGGTCATCCGGACTATTGTCTTCGCCGGGGACCGATTGTTTAGCCAAGTTGTCTTGTTCGAATGATTGCTCGATAGCTTGTTCGTTGTCCACCGGTTCGCCCTGCTCTATGGCTGGGTCTTTGTTGAGGCAGGACTTTGTCCGGCGTTTACGTTGCCGTTTTGACAGCTTTTCGAGGGATTTATCCTTCGTAGCGTCCCGTTGTTCCTCGTCTTCATTTCCTTTAGGTGTATCCACCATGTATACATCATGGGATGAGGTTGTCCAGTGTCCTATAGGTGCTGGTTCATTGTTGTCTCCTACATTGTCGTCCATACCGTCGATGTCTTCGGAGTCGAAATCGAGCACGTCGTGTAAGCTTTCGAAAGTGGCTATGAAGTGGGTGGTGGGTGGGAATTGAATTTCTTCGTCGTCCACATCCCAACTGTCCTGACCGCAGTCCGGCCAGGGCTCTCCGGATAAAGAGAGAGACTTTAGTGAATTCAGGATCTCGCCAAAGGCGAGTGCTGAAAAGATGTCCTGGCCGTGAACTCCATAGCAGGCGTGTCGAATTCAATTGGCAAGGCGCGAGAGGGTTGGTCGGAGAGGAGTCCGGCACCACAGGTCGAGGTCTTCCATAAAGGACAGGGGATGGAGTTATTTCGATCGCCATAGAGATTAAAGCCCGGGCGGTGTCCAACCACTCGTCCTCGAGCAGGGAATCTGGCTCCGGATTAATTGTCGGAAGCGGATTGAGTCACGGCCTCGAGGGCCTTTGTTAGGGCTGAGCTAGATCATGCCCATCGAGGCAGTGTGGTGGCGGCTTGGCTGCGGCTCGAATCCGTCGAAGATCAAGTCTCCGTGGATATCAGCCGTATAGTTTAAACTTCCAAATCTGACTGGCGGCCGGGGCATAGCTTCGATCTGCTCCGGATGGCCAAGCGAATTGGCCCCGATGCAAAGCCGCCCGAACACGAAGATCTGTCCGGGGAGAAAAAGTCTCACCCTGGACCGCTTTGTTGTTGATGATCAAAGGAGCCATCGAGCCTATCGGTGACGACACAAAGGAACTCTCAATGAAAGCACCAATGTGAAAACCGGCGGATCTCGGGTAGGGGGTCCCGAACTGTGCGTCTAGGCGGATGGTAACAGGAGACAAGGGACATGATGTTTTACCAGGTTCGGGCCCTCTTGATGGAGGTAAAACCCTCGTCCTGCTAGATTAATATTGATGATGTGTGTTACAAGAGTGGATCTACCACGAGATCAAAGAGGCTAAACCTAGAAGCTAGCCTATGGTATGATTGTTGTTAGTCCTCTGGACTAAAACCCTCTGGTTTATATAGACACGGATAGGGTTAGGGTTACCTGAGTCGGTTACAATGGTAGGAGATCTACATATCCGCACGTAAGCTTACCTTCCACGCCAAGGAAAGTCCCATCCGGACACGGGGCGAAGTCTTCAATCTTGTATCTTCTTAGTCTTGGAGTCCGGCCGATGATGATAGTTGGCTATCCGGACACCCCTAGTCCGGAACTCCTCGGTAGCCCCGAACCAGGCTTGACTGACGGCAGTCGTCGGCGTATATTGTCTTCGGCGTTGCAAGGCGGGTTCTCCTTCAATCTTCATGTTCCCGTCGAATAGTGTCCGACTTGTTTATAAATGTTGCGCTCCTTGGCTTCTCGCCCAATAATGGCCTTCTTCCGTGTAAATGCGAATCACGAATGGCTGGGATATTTTACATTTTACCCCCTAGCCGTGCGAGCAGGCCGCCTATAAGAGGCGAGGATCTAGATCCAGCTCACACCATCCTCCATCCATAAGTTCTCATCGAGCGCCTCGACAAAATCCATTCCATCATGGATAGCCGGCGCGGCTCCTCCTCTCGCTCAAGCCCTAAGCCAGGAGATTGGGGAGATGCTCAGTTCCACAATGAGCTAGTGGTACTCCAAACCGAGGATATCTTCCCCAGCTTTCATGGTTCGGTTCGAGCGGACTAGCCACCTACAAGGGTGGAAAGCAGGCGGGCGTCCCAACCCTTCAAAGGGGCGGGTATGCTTTGTCCCCTATCTAATAAGGGGACTCGGTTTCCCATACATCCGTTTCTCGGGGGCTCCTAGAGTTCTACGGACTCCAACTTCACCACCTCACGCCTGCCTCCATTTTGCACATCACGGGCTCCGTAGCTTTTTGTGAGCTGTTCTTGGGCATCTAGCCCCATTTTACCCTGTGGAAGAGATTGTTTTGTCTCGTACCCCGTTCTCATGAGGGTCGATATATCAAGTGGGCGGGCGAAATATAGCGCATCGCCGGGACGGATATCTATCCGGCACCCGAAGAAGTCCGAAGGCTGGCCTTGAATGGTTCTACATGGAGGGCGCCCTCTGCGGATCCAGTCGGATCGGCCTCCCGAGTTCAACAATGCTCCCTTGAAGAAGCGCTGAGTTGGCGCCCGGAGCCCTCAGCGGGAAGATGATAGGGCGTCCATTATCGATGGGCGGATTAGGTTCTTGGCCCACTCCGGATTGACCATGATTGGAGTCATGGCCACGTGCATTATCGCGAGGGTGCAGCCACTCCAATATAGGGAGCCACCCTATGTGGGATTTCAGCGGGAAGATGGCGCCACCCGTCATGGCATAAAGGCCGGGCTCGGCAGCCGATCGGCAAAGATCTGTCCGGCTTGTACAAGGGAGAGGAGGAGGACTTCCTCCGCAGAATCCGTTGAATGGATTTTCTATGAATAACCCTCGGAGCTGGGTAGCGGATGTTCATCTACCCGATCCATACTTTTTTAAAGTCAAGTATCTTACTCTGCGATTTCGGCCGGGAGCTGCGCCGGGGCGTGGAGGGCATATGAAGCCTAACTCCATAGCCCGAGGATCCGGAGCGATCCCTTGATCCGACCTCGAAGAGGATCCGGACATAAAGGTGGAGCTGATTGACGGGGTGTTCCTGGCAACGTAGCATAGACAATGCCCTAGTCGCCATTCGCTGACTACGGTTTGTTTCCGGCCTCCCGGTGACTCGACCAAGGTCTTGACACCATCATTTGATCCGCGCTCAATTCGACCATCCCATCTGATGGTGCATCGCGAGGCGGCTTTAAGGTGGGAAGCGAACCAGCGGTGGCGGCCAACAAGGTCGATCCGGCCCAGCGGGAGGAAGAAGAGGCCTTGCGAACGAAGCGTCGCGCGCAGCGATGCGAACACCGCTATTTTTAAGGAAGGATCCCTAGGAGGTATATTAATGCTCATAACCTTTCGGAAAAGCGCTCGCCGGACGGTGTCGGAGAGGTTGCCAATCAAGCCTCCGCCGGCCATGCTCAACGCATGGTCCGGGAGGAAAGCGAATACAAAGCGTGAGCGGGCGCTCCTCCGACGGAGGATGCCGACAGGCTGTCCGCCACCAGTGCGAGGTGGAAGCGCCATGAATCACAGGCGTCGCCGACAGTTCTTCGTGACCGTGTTTCTCCCGGGCGTTAAATGACTTTAAAGCGGGAAGCAGCACCTCCGTGCCGCTCAAGATGGGTTAACGAGCCACGGGCGGTATGTGAAAGACATACGGGTAAGTAATTTTAATAGTTATATATGCGGTAGCCCCGAGACTTAAAATAGTTGAAATAACTGATTTAAGGATCAATTATTATCTGAGGTCTTATGGAGAAGAATACCCATAAGTCCCGGGAGCTCCAAAGTGCAAGGCCCAACTTGAGGCCGCCTTGGCATACAGAGGACCACGAGACCCCGCTAGTAAGGCGTGCTGAAAAGATAATTATTTAGCAAAGTGTGGCGTGAATCGACAATAATATTGCGAGAGGCGCGGACTAGATCCGGACAAGCAACAGCTACTGCGTCGGCTAAAGGCGGCGAGAGGTGCTTATGAAGGTGCAGCGGGAGAGAAACAAGCTCCAAGATGCCCACACCCAGCAAGGAGAAGAGCTGAAAGGTGTTAGGGCCTAGCTATGCAGCTCCGTGAAGGAGAATCAGCGGCTTAAATCGCGGCATTTATAATAAGTGCTTGAACAAATTCCTTTGAAAAGAAGAATTGGCGAGGAAGTCGATTGGCGAAATATGTCTTTAGGTGTGCTCACAGTGCGCCTGCGGAGAAATGCACTGAGTCAGCGGGTGACCAACTTCGAGCTAGTGCAATTGCTCGAGCGTGTTCGGCGAGCGATGAGTGGCGTCGTTCATGCTTTATGGCCATCCGTCTCCCTACCGAGGGCCTTGGTGAGCTTCTTGAGAAGCTTGAGAACGCAGCGATGCCTCCGTTTGTGGAAGATATCGGCCTGCCGTCGAGCGCCGAGGGGAGGCTGGGCCATGGTGAAGACCGTTACAGTCGACCCAAACCACATGGCGAGGTCGGACTGCGGGGCTGATGGGAAGGAGATCCTGTGAGCTTGATGTATGGCCAAGTAGAACGGCGCGAAATATTCCCAACAGGATGTAAATTAGACAGCCTGTTAGATGGGATTGAGGAGGAGTACAATCGTCGGTTTGCGATGTAATTTGAAATGACATGTAAAATGCCTTCTAGCGGATTGTAGATCGTTTGTCTTTGCGGACCGTTTCGCTTCAACCTCGGGACCCAACAGTCCGGTGTGTCCGAATACCCTTACGGTTATAAAAGAACCGGGGCATGCATGGAGACAAGGCGTCGGGGTCATAATTGCTTTATCGGACAAGTGCCCAACTAGTTATGTTATATTACATGGTTAGTAAGAAACATCTTCGGGGAGAATAGTTCCGTTAAGGGTTCCTTTCCACAGGAGGCATGCCCTAAAGTGCAATGCGGACTGCGAAAATAGCGAAAAAAAAGCATCAGGGGGCAGATAAATAAGTAAGTAATAAATCATCTTTCAAGTCACCGACCGAATATTCTCTTAAAACGCTAGCTTTCGGCTTCACCGGTCGAGGTACACATCCGGCTGACCAGCGGTAACAATCGCAGAGGTGCTCCTTTACCTCCTAGCGAACAATCGGGAGCGTAGGGGTAAGCAGGAGCAGCGAGCAACCCAGCTTGGCCAAAACTTAAGTCATATCGATGCATATAATGGTGAATAAAAGGTACATGCGGAAGTATGACACATGTGTTGGGCATGAAGCCCGTATGAATAAGCTTCATTAAAAGCCCCGGTATAATGAGTGCGAGGCACATCAAGTGTGTGCGAACAAAGCGCAAATCAGCCCATAAAAGGTATTGAAAAAAAGGTGGGAAGAAGGAGGAGGGCGAGGCAGTAAAAAAAGGGGTGGGCGGGGGTGAGGCGAACCCGGAGTCGGCGTTAAGCGTAGAATCTTGGAGGCGGGCTGCGTTCCATGGGTTCGGCTCGAGTCGGTTGTCGGATCGTTACGTGGGCGGTATGCTCCACGGTCGGGACTTGATCGATGATGAAGGACCTTCCCACTTGGGCTTAAGTTTGTCTTTTTCTTGTCCGTGAGCGTAGAACAAGTTCGCCAACATTGTAAGTTTTGGCCCGTACTTCTGCTTTGATATCTTGAGCCTGCTGCGATAAAATGCGGAGCGAGCCTTTGCCACGTCCGCTCCTCCTCTAAGGCGTCAAACTGTCCTGCCGATCTAGCTCGGCTTCTCTTTCTTCGTACATGCGCTACGGGTGAGTCATGAATTATATCGCAGAGCGGGACTGCCTCTGCGCCGTATACCATGAAAAATGGTGTGAATCCGGTAGTTCGGTTTGGCGTGGTCCGCAGCCCCAGTCTGGTCGAGCTCCTCTACCCGGTCGTGTTAGATTCCTTGAGGACCGCACTAGTGCGGGTTTGATGCGCTCATGATTAGACCATTTGCTGCTCGACTTGACCGTTAGTTTGGGGTGATAGACTGAAGCGTGTCGAGCTTAATGCCCATGTTTTGCACGAGTTTAACCTCGTGGCCGTGAAGTTCGTGCCGTTATCGGTGATGATCTTTGTGGGGGCGCCAAAATGGTGTACTACCCGGATATGAAGTCTATCACGGTCCGGATTCTGCTGTTTTAACGGCTTGGCCTCAATCCATTTGGTGAATTTGTCCACCATGACCAATAAGTATTTGTGCTTGTGGGTTCCCCCTTTAAGGGGCCCAACCATGTCAAGCCCCGGACATGACGGCGGGTAATGGGTATAGTTTTGAGGCGGTGGGTGGCATGTGGCTCGATTAGCAAAGAGGCGGCAACCGGCGCATCGTTGGACTAAATCTGAGCATCTGCCCGGCTGTCGGCCAATAAAATCCTGTCTGGAAGGCCTTGCCTACAAGGGCCGGGCTGCAGCGTGGTGCCCGCCGAGTCGGCGTGAATTTCAGCCGGAGATTTCGCCCTTCCTCTTGGAGATACACCTTTGAAGGACTCGGTTGTGCTTTTCTTATAAAGTTCTCCCTCATGGACCTTGTAGGCTTTAGATCGCCAAACTATCAGGCGGGCCTCATTTTGGTCTTGGGAAGTTCTGCCGCATTAAGTAGGCTAGGAATGGTTCTGTCCAAAGGGCAATTACTGCCATTATTTACGTGAGCTGAAGGTGTTATTTCATTGGTGAGCCGCCCGATTGTGTCGAGAATAGTGCGAGTTAGGTGATGCAGTGGCTCCGGATTATTATTTCGGACTCCTCTTCCCATATCTGGATGGCTTAAGAGCCGTTCGGGAAGATGTTAGGAGGGGCGGCGTCTCGTTTAGCGCCGATGCGTGCTAACTGCGTCTGCTGCTGGTTATTATCCGGGCTACATGATGGAATTCTAGTCCTTGAACCGAGTGACATTTTAGGGCGGCGTTGCGGTAGCTGCCATTTTGGATCTTTGGCGTCAAAGTCTCCATTTACTTGGGATATTGCGAGTTTGAATCCCGCGCACCTCTAGGCGTTGAATGCCCATGGAATTGCCATCCGGAGGCCATGTAGAAACGGCCTCGTATTCGACTCGTTGTTGGAGTCCATGTACATTATTTGAAATGCGTATTGGATTGTGTCTCCGGTTGGGGGCGTCGGGGCGACGCCACCCCCAAGCCAGCCAACATTTTGGATCCGTCGAAATGCATGATCCGGTTGGATACCGCCGTACTCTTTAGGGAGTTCAACGGTCCATTCGGCGACGAAGTCAGCGGAACCTGCGACTTTATAGCTCGCCGTGGTTTTGTAGGTTATGTCAAATGGTAAGAGCTCGATAGCCCATTTGCAATCCTGCCCGTTCGTCGCGATTGTTTATAATATCGTTGAGAGGTACTTGGAGGCCACCGTTATTGAACACTCTTGAAAGTAGTGTCGCAGCTTCCGGGATGCCATGAACACCGCATCGCTATCTTTTGATAATGTGGGTGCTGGGATTTGCATGGAGTTAGAGCGGTGGATCGTAGTACACTGGTTTTGAAGAGAATTTGTGCCCTTACATTTCTCGTTCAACGGCAGTACCGCTGACAACTTGATGTGTTGCTGCGATATATAAAATCATAGGTTCGCCCGGGTTGGTAGCGGCGAAACAGTTTGTTGCCGATATGGCTTTTATTTCTTCGAGTCCGGTGTGGCAGCATCCGTCCATTCGAAATGTTGGTGCGCGGAGGAGGCGGTAGAGGCGAGCCTTTTCTCCCAAGCGGGAGATGAAGCGACTTAAAGCCGCTATGCATCCGGTTAGTTTTGTATCTGCTTGAGGTCTTTTGGAATATCAATTGTGTGAGCTTCGGATTTTGGCGGGTTTGCTTCAATTCCTCTACGGATCTGATGAAGCCCAAAAGCTTTCGGCGGCACGCCGAAGCGCATTTTCGGATTGAGCTTAATGTCATATGCTCGGAGGTTGTCGAATGTCACCCTCAAGTCTTCTACTAGAGTTCCGGCGTGTTTGGTCTTGGCGACCACATCGTCTACGTATGCCTCTACTGTTTTGCCTATCTGGGTAGCGGACATGTTTGAATCATGCGCTGATATATTGCGCGGCGTTTTTGAGTCGAAGGGCATTGTGTTGAAGCAGAATGGCCCATATGGAGTAATGAATGCCGTTGCGGCCTGATCTTTCTCCGCCATCTTGATTTGATGGTATCCGGAGTATGCGTCGAGAAGCACAATGAATCGTGCCTGCGGTAGCATCGATGATTTAGTCGATCGAGGGAGAAAAGGTCCTTTGGACAGGCCTTATTAAGGTCTTTAAAATCGACACATAGGCGCGAGTTTGTCCTTTTTGGTACCATTACTAGTTGGCTAGCCAGTCCGGATGTTTATATCTCGATGAATCCGGCTTCTAAGAGTTTGGCTAGCTCCTCTCCCATTGCCTATCTTTTGGGTTGGGAAAATCGCGAAGAGCTTGTTTGGTGGCTTGAATCCCTTTAGGATATTTAGGCTGTGCTCTGCCCGACTGCGTGGGATTCTGGCATGTCGAAGGTGCCGAGCAAAAAGTCCCAATTTTCGAAGGAATTCTCGTAGTCTTGGCTTCAACATGAGGACTTAATTGTGCCCCAATGGAGCCGTCTTTGTGGAATCCGTTGGATGGACCTGAAATTTGACTATTTAAATCGTGCTGGTTTAAAGAGGTGGACTTGGACCTCTTATCGAGTATCACATCGTCCCTATCCACCGTGGAGCCAGCGTAGTTAGTTCCTCTGCCGCTAGGGCTTGGACAATGCCTCTAGGGCCGGTCTGGCTGTCTTATTTTCAGCGCAGTCTTGTGCTCTGGATCCTTGGCGAGTGATTATCCCATTGGGTCCGGGCATTTTGAGCTTCATGTACCCGTAGTGGGGTATAGCTTGGAAGATTGTGAATGCCTCTCGCCCTAACAAAGCGTGATATCCGCTGCGGATGGGGCCACTTGAAGCGTGACCTCCTCGGACCTGTAATTGTCGGTGGGCGAACACTACATCTAGTGTGATTTTTCCTGTGCAGCGTACTTCTCGACTAGGGATTATCCCTCTGAAGGTTGTGCTGCTTAGCTCAATGCGGCTCGGTCAATTTCCATTTTTGAAGGTTTCCTCATAGATGAGGTTTAATCCGCTCCGCCATCCATGAGTACCTTAGTAAGGCGAAAACCGTCCACTATCGGATTGAGGACCAATGCGGTGGTGCTCTAGCTGTTCGAATTTAGGTTCGTCATGGCGTTGAAGGTGATAGCCGTGTCGCTCCATGGATTTGTTGTTGCTACTTGGTAGACTTGGCATGGCTGCGGATTGTTCGTTTCCGCATGTTATTTGATCTGAAAGTCTCGAAGACTATTAATACCGTCTTTGGTACTGCTGGGTTGGTTGCCGGGGCTAAAAGCCTCGCCACTTTTGGCCACTGCCGTAGTATCCAACACTTTCGAAGGCTATGTGTTGGAGTGGCGCCCTCCGTCTTGTGGATTTTGCGGGGTCCGTTGAGCCAACCCTCGATCAGTTCCGTTACCCTTTAGGGGTTTTGGTTTTGGTATTCAACCGGGTGATTGATAATGATGCACCCTTTTGTTTCGGACTAGGGATGTATTGGGGCGGATTATCCCAAAATTTACTTCGGTTTTCAGGCGCTCTCCATCGCCGAGTACTTTTGTACTATTGTCACCAAATCGATAAAGCGTGTAATTTTTCGACGACTTATGGCGTTCAATATATCTCAGGTCGGAGCATTCCCCTTTGGCCGTGTGCTTTTGAGAGATCTTAGAGTGCAGTTACGGTGAAGGGCCTAGAGGCCTCTCTGTCGCGACCACAGGGGTGGTGGTCAGCCCGTATTGTCTCCTGGTGATGCGGGTTCATAAGCCTCCTCCTCTAATCGAGGAGCAGCTTGCGTTTAGGGTAGCTTTTGGAGGCGTTGAGCTCATGCTCTTGACTGCGAGGAGTTGAGTCCATCTGTCGGCTAGCAGATCTGATCAGCTCTAAGCTGTTGCTGCTTTTTCTTGAGGCTGTTATGCCGTGGCCATAAGCTTCGTCTAAAAGCAGCTCTTGTTCGGCGGGATCCTCGGACCACGGCCAATTTATTGTCGTCGAGCTTGCTTCGTCTTGGAGGCATATAATCCTCTACCTCTTCTTACGCAGCTCTCTCGTGAGGGCTGGTGTCTCCATCCTCCTGCTGCTGGATCTTCTTTGGAGTGGATTGTCTTCGGCCTTTGTCCGGAACATGGTGCTTTCATTGAGAGTTCCTCCGTGTCTCGCCATCGGATAGGATGCCTCATATCGTCTTTAAAGGCGATACTATAATAAAAGGAGCCTTGGCGCTGGCGACTCTTGACTAGGTGGTTTCTTATGACCGCCAGCCCGGCCACCGCGCCCGATGATGACCTCTCGAGTCATGAAACCAATCTCAGGTTAGTTTGGAACTTGCGAACAGTTAGATCGATCGAGCTCTCCTCCATAAATGAGCTCTTGGATCGCATCGCCCGCTGAGGAGTCGCCCACAGACTACGACGGATCGGCCTAAACCCGATCGAGAGATCAAGCTGTCCCCAGGCTACCCATCATGTTGCTGTGATAGAGCAGCAATGCGGCGATTCTTCTTGTATCTTAAGGACTAGTTACGTCCGTATTCCGATCCCTCCATGCGGATTCCCTTGAGGCGGCGGATGTCGATCAAGCCACTGAACTTAAAGTCGGTGACGGGTTGGACTCATGGATAACACTCAAAATCCAAACTTCCAAGTTCGGAAACTTCTCAGCCCTTGAGTCCTAAATTGGGCGGGGTTCGGATCTAGTTCCACCGCCCACCCAAACATTAGCGATCTCTCGAATTCGGCAAGAGCCCGCTGAAACAGTACATCATTACTGGGCCAGATTCCTCCTGGTTATGAACAGGATAAAGGACTGCCGAGAGGAGGATGCAATCCCAATTTTTTGCAATAATTGCGGACGAGGAATCCTAAGCGCCATAAGTCGTCATGAAATTACACGCTTTCTTGACTTGGTGACAATAGTACAAAAATCTTGTGCGATGGAGGCGCTGGAAAACCGAAAGTAAATTTTGGGATAATCCGCCCCGAATACATCCTAGTCCGAAACAAAGGGTGCATCATTATCAATCACCGGGTTGAATACCAAAAACCAAAACCCCTAAAGAGTGCGGAACGTCTTGGAGGGTTGGCTCAACGGACCTGCAAAATCCACGATGCGGAGGCGCCACTCCAACACACAGCCTTTGGCGTGTTGGATACTACGGCGAGTGGCCAAAAGTGGCGTGAGCTTTTAGCCCGAACAACTAACCCAGCAGTACCGATGCGGTATTAACAGTCTTGAGACTTTCGCATCAAATAACAGCGAAGCGAACAATCCGCAGCCTCGCGAAGTCTACCAAGTAGCAACAACAAATCCATGGAGTTACACGGCTATCACCTTCAACGCCAGCAGCGAACCTAAATTCCGAACAGCTAGAGCACCGGCCGCATTGGTCCTTAGTCGATAGTGGGCGGTTTTACGCCTTCTTGAGGTACTCATGGATGGCAGCAGCGGATTAAACCTCATCTATGAAACTCTTCAAAAATGGAAATTGATTGGAGCCGCATTGGTAGTAGCACAACCTTGGAGGATAATCCTAGTCGAGAAATGCGCTGCAGGGAAAAATCACACTAGATGTAGTGTTGGCTCACGGACAATTATAGGTCCGGGAGGTCACGTTTCAAGTGGCCCCATTACGCAGCGGATATCACGCTTTGTTGAGGCGAGGCATTCACAATCTTCAAGCTATACCCCATTACGGGTACATGAAGCTCAAAGTGCCGGACCCAATGGGATAATCACTCTCGCCATGATCGGATCAGCACTCCGCTGAAAATAAGACAGCCCTGCATGGCCCTAGAGGCATTGTCGAAGCCCTAGCGGCGGAGGAACTAACTACGCTGCGCTCCACGGTGGATAGGGGCGATGTGATACTCGATAAGAGGTCCAAGTCCACCTCTTTTAAACCAGCGAGGGCAAATAGTCAAATTTCAGGTCCATCAACGGACCCCACAAAGCGGCCTCCATTGGGGCACAATTAAGTCCGATGTCGAAGCCGCTACAAGAATTCCTTTGGGAAAATTGGGACATTTTGCACTGCACCCTTGGACATGCGGGGAATCCCGCCTGGCTGGCGAGCACAGCCTAAATATCCTCAAGGTTCAAGCTAGTCAAACAAGCTCTTGGTGATTTTCCGAACCCAAAAGATAGGCAATGGGAGAGAGCTAGCCAAACTCTTAGAAGCGGATTCATCGGAGATATGAAACATCGGACTGGCTAGCCAACTTAGTAATGGTACCAAAAAGGACAAATCCTGGCGCCTGCGTAGCCGATTTTAAAGACCTTAACAAGGCCTATCCAAAGGACCCTTTCCCCTCCCTGCGCATCGACCAAATCATCGATGCTACCGCGAGACACGATTCATTGTGCTTCCTCGATGCATACTCGGATACCATCAAATCAAGATGGCGGAGAAAAGATCAGGCATAGCGGCATTCATTACTCCATATGGGCCATGCTGCTTCAACACAATGCCGCCGGACTCAAAAAGCGCCGGCAACATATCAGCGCATGATTCAAACATGTCAGCGCTACCGGATAGGCAAAACAGTAGAGGCATCGTGAGCGATGTGGTCGTCAAGACCAAACACGTCGGAACTCTAGTAGAAGACTTGAGGGTGACATTCGACAACCTCCGAGCATATGACATAAAGCTCAATCCGGAAAAATCGTCTTGGTACCGGCGGAAAGCTCTTGGGCTTCATCGTCTCCGGTAGAGGTTGAAACAAACCCGGCCAAAATCGAGCTCTGTCACAATTGGATATTCAAAAGACCTCAAGCAGATATGAAAACTAACGGATGTGTAGCGGCATTAAGTCGCTTCATCTCCCGTTTGGGAGAAAAGGCTCGCCCTCTACCGCCTCCTCACGCGCACGAACATTTCGAATGGGCGGATGCTGCCATAGCGGACTTCGAAGAAATAAAAAGCCATCTTGGCAACAAATCCGGTTCGGCGGCGCCCAACCTGGCGAACCTATGATTTTATATATCGCAGCAACACATCAAGTTGTCGGTAGCGGTACTTTCGTCGTTGAGCGAAAGCGAGAAGGGCATAAATTCCCTCTTCAAAAACCAGTGTACTCGTATCCTTTGTTCTAACTCCATGCAAATCCGGTACCCACATTATCAAAAGATAGCGTATCACGGTGTTCATAGCATCCGGAAGCTGCGACACTACTTTCAAGAGTGTTCAATAACGGTGGCCTTGAAGTACCTCTCAGCGATATTATAAACAATCACGGCGCAGCAGGAAGGACTGCAAAATGGGCTATCGAGCTCTTACCATTTGACATAACCACGAACCACGCGAGCTATAAAATCGCGGAGTTACGGCTGACTTCGTCGCCGAATGGACGAAGCGAACTCCCTAAAAGTGCGGTGCGTACTCAAGCTGGATCATGCATTTGACGGATCCAAAATGTTGGCTGGCTTGGGGCTGGCATCGTCTGGCGTCCCCAACTAGAGACACAATCAATCGTACTTCAAATAATGTACGGACTCCAACAACGCAGCTGAATCTGAGGCCCTTCTACATGGCCTCGGATGGCAATCTCCATGGGCATTCAGCGCCTAGAGGTGCTGTGAGGATTCAAACCTCATAATATCCCAAGTAAATGGAGACTTTGACACCAAAGATCAAAAATGACAGCTTACATAGCGCCGTCCTAAAATGTCAGCTCGGTTGAAGGACTAGAATTCCATCATGTAGCCGGGATAATAACTAGGCAGCAGGCGTGTTAGCGCATCGGTAGCGAAATGAGGCGCCGTCCCTCTAACATCTTCTGGAGCGGCTCTTTAAGCCATCCGTATTATGGGAAGAGGAGTCGGAAATAACAATCCGAAGGCCAGCTGCATCACCTAACTCAGACCATTACGACACAATCGGTGGCTCGAGCCAATGAAATAACACCTTTAGCTCACGAAATAATGGCAGTAATTGCCCTTTGGACAGAACCATTCCTAGCCTACTTAATGCGGCAGGAACTTCCCGAAGACCAAAATGAGGCCCGCTGCATAGTTTGGCGATCTAAAGCCTACAAGGTCCATGAGGAGAACTTTATAAGAAAAGCACAACGGAGTCCTTCAAAGGTGTATCTCGAAGAGGAAGGCGAAATCTCCTGGCTGAAATTCACGCCCGGACTCGGCGGGCACCACCTACTGGCCGGGCCCTTGTAAGCAAGGTCTTCCGTACAGGATTTTATTAGCCGACAGCCAGGCGGATGCTCAAGATTTAGTCCAGCGATCGTCGGTTGCCAGCTCTTTGCTAATCGAGCCACATGCCACCCACCGCCCTCAAAACTATACCCATTACCTGGCGTTTGCGGTGCAGGGGCTTGACATGGTTGGACCCCTTAAAGGGAACCCACAAGCACAAATACTTATTGGTCATGGTGGACAAATTCACCAAATGGATTGAGGCCAAGCCGGTTAAAACAAGCAGAATCCGGAGTGGTGATAGACTTCATATCCGGGGTAGTACACGTTTGGCGTCCCCACAGCATCATCACGATAGCGGCACGAACTTCACGGCCGGCGAGGTTAAACTACGGGTGCAAAACATGGGCATTAAGCTCGATTACGCTTGATCTATCACCCCCAAACTAACGGTCAAGTCAGCGAGCAAATGGTCTAATCATGGCGGCATCAAACCCGAACTAGTGCGATCCCTCAAGGAATCTAACACGCCTTTGGGTAGAGGAGCTCGACTCCATACTCTGGGGGCTGCGGACCATGCCAAACCGAACTACGGATTCACACCATTTTTCATGGTATCTGGCGCGAGAGGCAGTCCTGCCTGCGATATAATTCATGACTCACCTCGATGCGCATATACGAAGAAAGAAGAAGCCGAGCTAGATCGGCGGGACAGTTGGGCGCCTTAGAGGAGGGCGGGGCGTGGCAAAGGCTCGTTCCGCATTTTATCACAGCAGGCTCGAAGATATCAAAGCAAGAAATGCGGGCCAAAACTTACAATGTTGGCGAACTTGTTCTCGCTGCCGGACAAGAAAAAGGACAAACTTAAGCCCAAGTGGGAAGGTCCCTTCATCATCGACCAAGTCGACCGGCGGAGCATACCGTCTCATGCGCATCGACAACCGATTCGAGCGAACCAATGGAGCAGCCCGTCTCCGAAGATTCTCGCCTTGCCCGGACTCGGGTTCGTCTCCTCCGCCGTCCACCTTTTTTCTGTCTCGTCCTCCTCCTTCTTCCCACCTTTTTTTCAATACCTTTTATGGGCTGATTTGCGCTTTGTTACGCACACACTTGATGTGCTCTGGCACTCATTATACACAGGGGCTTCTTTAGCGAAGCTTATTCATCTGGGCTTCATGCCCAACACATGTGTCATACTTCCGCATGTACCTTTTATTCACCATTATATGCATCGATATGACTTAAGTTTTGGCCAAGCTGGGTTGCACGGCTCTGTGCTTACCCCTCGTTCCCGATTGTTCGGCTAGGAGGCAAAGGAGCACCTCTGCGATTATTCTTGCCGGGTCGAGCGGATGTGTACCTCGGTGGGTGAAGCAAAGCTAAGCGTTCTTAAGAGAATATTGATCGGTGACTTGAAAGATGATTTATTACTTACTTATTTATCTGCCCCGGATGCTTTTTACTGCTATTTTTGCGTCCGGCATTGCACTTTAGGGCATGCCTCCCGAAAAGAACCCATATGCGAACTATACTCCACGGAAGATGTTTCTTCTAACCATGTAATATAACATAACTAGTTGGGCACTTATGCGATAAAGCAATTATGACCACGGCCTTGTCTCCATGCATGCCCGATTCTTTTATAACCGTAAGGGTATTGGACACACTCGGACTGTTGGGTCCCGAGGTTGAAGCGAAGCAGTCCGCAAAGACAAGCGATCTACAATCCGGCTAGAAGGCATTTTACATGTCATTTCAAATTACATCGTCAAACCGACTGATTGTACTCCTCCTCAATCCCATCTAACGGGTTGTCTAATTTACATCCTGTTGGAAATATTCGTGGCCAGTTCTACTTGGTAGTACATCAAGCTCACAGGATCTCCTTCCCATCAGGCCCAGCAGTCCGACCTCGGCCATGTGGTTTGGGTCAGACTTGGTAGCGTGTCTTCACCATGGCCCAGGCCTCCTGGCGCCTGACGGCAGGCGATATCTTCCTAAGCGGAGCGTCGTCATGCTCCTGAAGCTTCTCAGCAAGCTCACCAAGGCCCTCGGGTAGGGAGGCGGATGGCCATAAAGGATGAGCAGCGCCACTCATCCAGCTGCCGAACACGTTCGAGCAATTGCACTAGCTTGGAAGTTGGTCATCCGTTGACTCAGGCATTTCCTCCATAAAGGCGACCTGCGAGCACACCTAAAGACATATTTTAGTCAATCGACTTCCTCACGAATTCTTCTTTTCAAAGGAATTTGTTCAAGCACTTACTATAAATGCAGCGGCCAAGCCGCTGATTCTCCTTCCGCGGGCAGGACAGCTGGGCCCGAACACCTTTCAGCTCTTCTCCTTGCTGGGTGTGGGCATCTTGGAGCTTGTTTCTCTCCTGCTGCATCTTCATAAGCACCCTCTCGCTTGACCTTTAGGCAGCCTTGTGGCTGTTGCTTGTCGGATCTAGTCTGGCGCCCTCTGCAATATTATTGTCGATTCATACACTTTGCTAAATAATTATCTTTTCAAAGTATGTCTTACCAGCGGGGGTCTCTGTGGCTCCCATTGTGGCGGCCAGTGCGGCCTCAAGTTGGGCCTTGCACTCTTGGAGCTCCTGGGACAGATGGGTATACTTCTCCGTAAGACCCTGCATAATAATTGATCCTTAAATCAGTTATTTCAACTATTTTAAGTCTCGGGGGTGTCAGGTCCCCGATTCCAAGTCACATCGATCTAGCCGGTAACACCTCATATCACTTTGCGGCCTCACGCCTGCGGTATTCCCAGGTGTCGCCTTACCATGGCCGGGACCGTTTAGCCTTTTGGCTCCGTATATGATAGTGTCGCTAGCATCCACATGACAAAGAACCGGGCCGACATGGCTGATCGTGAACCCAAGCGGCACTAACCTATGGGGACAGGCATACATGAATCACCTCGAGCATATCGGTCATCAGCGTATGAATTGGGCTGTAGCCTTTGGGCTATGAGGACTCCGGTATCCCGGGCTGTAGCAGGCTAAGCAGGACTCGAATACCACCGTGACATTTCCCGAAGGACAGACATAAGGCGAAATGAATCACATGCCGGCCAGTCAAGTGTCCAAGCAGTAGTCTTTGGGCTAGCAGGACTCCGGTGAACCGGGCATGGCGGACTACTATCGCTCGGAAGCACGAGACTACATTTCCCCATATGAGAGGCTGCCAAGGATAAACAACTAGTTTGTGGGATCCCTCATACCAAGCATTTCAATCATACCATAATATGCCCGATATGAGTAAATACAACAAGGCATCACAACAAAACTCTACAACTCAAGTACTTTATTTAAGAGGCTCAGGAGCCATACATAACATAGTCATACAGGTGGGGTCACATGACCCAACACTCAAGTCATACAATCATACAAGCACATGCGGAAGCAAACTAGTCAGATCTGGACTCTAGAAAGAAAGAAAGCTTGTTGGAGCCTTTCTATCTACAATGGCCCTTCACAAGTCTTAGATCGCCACAGGGTGGCTAGTTCACTAAATCGAAGTCAATATCTACATAGAATCCGTCGGAGGGGGTAGTATTGTCCTCTGAAAAACATTAATTAAGCAAACATGAGTACAAAGGTACTCAGCAAGTCTTACCACAGAATCCTATCATACATGCACATTCTCAAGGAAGGAAGTGGAGTTATTTGCAGCAAGCCAGCTTTGACTCTTGGCTAAGCTATCCTACGTGACACCACTTTGTAAAGCATTTGTTGTACTGCAGTCCACTAATCACCATCACAATACTCCACCGTGGATCCTCTCTCGTCATCCCACGAGAGGGCCATCCACGATACTCACACTATCTTGAGGCTTTTAGTAGTATCCATTTACTTGTCTATGAACTGATATAGGTAACCCGAAGTCCTTCTCCGTGGACACGGCTATTGAATAGATCATATTTAACCTGCAGGGTGTACTTCTTCACACGCTCTCACCACTTATCGCCGTTTACCGACATGTACTCGGCAACCTTCAGCGGAAGCCCAGCGTGGGTGTCGGCCACAGCCTACCTAAACACTCAAGTCCCTAGTCGGGTTTATCGCCTATTCGGGTTCCATCCATGAGAGTCGGCCGAGGTTTCCCATACAGCCCGAGCGATGTGTGCGGGGTTCCCAAGATACCAGCGGGCACTTTCGGTACACGGGCCCGCGTGCCTACCGCCTAACCCACCCCTAAGGTCAGCGTTGCGTCGGCCCCCGACATGCTACAAACACGAAACTACTTGCAACTCCGGACTAAGAACAAGGGTGGTTAAGAAGCCGAGAGGGTCAATTAAGGATCCCAATGTGTGGTAGTAACTGTTTCATGGATCACAAACACAGATCTCAGTTCTTAAGTTCGGCTTCAATGAAACAACCCACCATGTACTCCTACATGGCCTCTCATCGATACCTTTACCAAATCGTGTTCAACACTTTCACTCTCGAACCAACACAACCTTTCACTCCAGTTCATCATCCCGATGAGCCAGACACGACACAACTCTAAGCATAGCAAGCATAGCATGGTAGGAATCACAAACATGGCTCAATCAACTCCTACACATACTAGTGGGTTTCATCTGAATTCTTGTGGCAATGACAGGTCATGCAAAGGAAGTGGGTTCAACTACCGCAGCACACAACAGTTTGAATCGCGTTGTCTTAATGCGATAAGCGAGCGAAGCGAGAACATGGGTTGTGTCGAAATGATCAGCGGGTTGCTTGCTGATGGAACTGGGGTGAAATCGCCCTTGGATGGATAGTCGAGGTTATCCTCGGGGCG
The DNA here is from genome assembly GCA_021605205.1 of Aegilops longissima. Taxonomy (NCBI): domain Eukaryota; kingdom Viridiplantae; phylum Streptophyta; class Magnoliopsida; order Poales; family Poaceae; genus Aegilops; species Aegilops longissima. Next base: position 222,876,262 of record CM038679.1, read on the forward strand.
AGAACCTATCATGAAAGCACACCAAAATAAACACACATGACAATATGCAACAATATGATGCATGCTATGACATGGCAATATGGATGTGTGTTGGCCTAATGCAAGCTGAAATAACGAGGGAATGAACTCATTTGAATCAAGGATTCAAATGATAGCTCATTGAGTTAGTCCTAATGGTGCAATATCTTATTCTGGTTAAACAGCATAGTTAACTTGCTTTAACATGCATGAAACCTGTACCAATGGATAGAGTGGATTTTTCTGATAATTTTCATATATAAATCTTTGCATTTGGAGTTATAGATTAAAAGTTATAGGCATTTGAAATTTGAATTATATTCGGAATTTACTATATCAAAATAAATCCGAATTTGAATTAATCGTCGACCATCGTCGACATGGCGTCGAAGTCAACGGGACGTCCAGGTCAAACTGACGGTGGGTCCCGCATGTCGAGGTAATTAACTTAACTAAAGTTTAATTAAAACTAACCTATTTAGTTAGCGAGGCTGGGCCCCATTTATCGATGACTTTGTAAAGGTCAGCGGGCCTGATGGTCAATGTCCACGTCGGCTGCCGGCGACTAGCCACCAGCGAGCCCGGCCAGCGGAGGGAGTGTGTTTGGCGATTCCGGCGACCAAGCGAGGCGGAAGGTAGCTATGGGTAGCTAGGAGCAACCCGCGTCTCTAGTGGAGTTAGTTGGGGTCGGGGTGGCGGAGTTGGCGCCCGGCGACGAGCTAAGGCGGCGCCGAGGTTGACCAACAGCGGGCTTAGGGGTTAGAGGCTCGGTGAGGTCTTGGGAGGTACATGGGCAGACCAGTTGGGGTGCGGTGAGTGCAGCGGACACCATGGGGTGGCGGAGAGTGGCGAGAACGCGTCGGCGGCGAGCTCCGCGGCGGCGAGTGCGGGTGAGCGTGGCTCGGTTGCTCGTTGCTCGGTAGCGAGAGAGAGGAAGGGAGTTAGGTAGGCTCACAGGCGGCGTGTAGGAAGCCTCGTCGGTCGAGGATGAACGGGCGGCGGCGGCGAAAAGGATCTCCGCGACGCGAGCTCGGTCGAGGTCGGTGAGATGGGTTGGGGCACTAAGCGGCGGGACTCGGCTGGCTAGGGGTAGTGGAGTCGGCGGAGCTCTGGACATGGTGCGGAGGAGCACGGACGGCGGGAACCACGACTTCTGGCGGTGGTCGGCGGTGGCGTCGGCCAAGATGGGGAAGCGAGGAGATAATCCGGGGAGAGGGAGTGTCGGGGGTTCGGGAGGAGAGAGGGTCGGTCCTCGTCGGCAATGGCGAGGAGGAAGCGGCGGCGACCAGTGCGTGGCACCAGCGGTGCCAGCCGCCCGAGCACTGGCTGCTGCTGGCCGAGCCAAGCAGCTGTTGGCCTTGCTCTTTGGGCTGGGCAGCAGGTGGGCGAGGCGGCGTCGAGTAAGGTTTTCCTTTTTAATCTTTTCTAATTTCCTGCAACTTTGTGGGGTTTTCTAAAATACCAAAACTGTTTTAAAATCACCAAAATGCTCCTGGTCCTTTGTTGGAATATTTCCAACATGAAACATTTAGTTTGGCAATTTTGAACATTTAAAATATTTTGTATAATTTAAAATGCTCAAGTTCAAAACTTGTGAATTAATCCAAGGACCTTTGGTTGACCTAGAAAATGATACACCTCCTTTGACATAGGTTCTGAACCAAAGCAAAGAGGATGAGCATTTTGAAGGGCATTTGGGTTCATTGAAATAATTTTAGTAAACCCTAGTTGAATTAAGGGGGTGTTACGGGGTTTCTGCCTTCCCATTTCAAATTCAAATGAAATTTAAACATGATGCACACCTAATGCATGGTCTAAGCTGGGATGTGACAACTCACCCCACTCAAAAGAATCTCGTCCGAGATTTAGGATCTGTTCGAAAAAGGTGGGATACTCAAGTCGAAGGCGATCCTCCCTTTCCCAAGTTGCTTCTTGCTCGGAATGGTTTGACCATTGAACCTTTAGAAACTTGATATTCCGGCGTCGAGTGATGCGCTCGGCTTGATCGAGATCTGAGCGGGATATTCTCGATAGGTGAGGTTATCTTGGAGATCAAGCGTTTAAGTGGTCCACTCCACGGATAGGATCCGAGAAGCAACGCTGAGTTGGGAAGCGTGGAAGACATCATGGACTCTGGAAGATCGGAGGTAGTTCCAATTGGTAGGCAACTTCCCCTCGTTTGGCAAGAATGCGAAAGGGTCCAATGTAACGAGGAGCCAACTTGCCTTTGATACCGAATCGATGGGTTCCCTTCAAAGGAGTAACCCGAAGGTAAGCCTTCTCGCCAATTTCATAAGCCATAGGCTTATGCTTGCGGTCATATTGGCTCTTTTGACGAGATTGGGCTGTTTTCAATTTCTCACGAATAATGCGAACCTGCTCTTACGCTTCCTGAATCATATCCGGGCCAAAGAGTTGTCTCTCCCGGTTTCGACCATTAAGAGCGTTCGACATTTCCGTCCATAAAGAACTTGAAAGGGCTTTGCCTAGGCTGGCTTGATAACTATTGTTATAAGCGAACTTCGGCGAATGGAAGGCATTTCTCCCAATTCATGCGAAAGAGATGATGAAGCTTCGAAGCATATCCTCTAGGATTTGATTGACTCGTTCTACTTGACCACTTGATTGGGGATGGAAGCGGTGCTAAAGGAGGCGAGTTCCCATAGCGTTTTGGAAACTTTCCCAAAATCGAGAGGTGAAGAGACTTCCACGGTCTGAGTTAATCTCTAATGGAACACCATGAAGAGACACTATTAGAGATGTACAAATCAGCTAGCTGGCTAGCGGTTATACTCTCACGAGCGGGTAGGAAATGGGCTACTTTGGAAAGGCGATCAATGACAACGAAGATAGCATTATTCCCTCTCTTGGTCTAGGAAACCGGTAATGAAATCCATACCGATTTTATCCCATTTCCATTCAGGAATTTCCAAAGGTTGAAGGGTACCAGCAGGTCGTTGATGCTCTGCTTTAACTTCGACGACAGAGCGTGCAATTAGCAATGTATTGAGCGATTTCTCTCTTCATCCTAGTCCACCAAAACCTCTGGCGTGGGTCTTGATACATTTTAGTACTACGGGATGAATGGTGAGAGGAGAGTCATGAGCTTCCTTAAGGATCAATTGCCGTAGCTGTTGTTTCTTAGGAACCACCAGCGGTTTCAAAGAAGACAACACCTCGTTCATCTATGGAGAAACATTTAGCAGCTCCGCTAGCAATGTTCTCCTTGATCCGAAGATATCCCTCTATCATCTTGCTGAGCAGCTATGATTCGATCCGTGAGTCGGGTTTACGCCACCGGGGTGGAAAGGAATCCTCGAGGAACAATGTGAAGATTAAGCTACGAAATTCCTCGTGGAGAAATGGTTGACTTTGTTGTAACATCAAATTGTTACAATAAGATTTGCGACTTAGTCGTCAGCCATGACATTAGCTTTGCACAGGGTGTAGGATATTCCTAAGTCGAAATCTGTAATCAACTCGACCGCGTCTTTGCACGAGATTCAAATCCGGTTGGGTGAAGATATATTTCAGACTTTGGTGATCGGTGTAGATTTACATAGCGATTACCCGAAGGTAATGTCGCCAGGTTTTGAGTGCATGAACCCTTTGCTGCAAGCTCTAGATCGTGTGTGGGGTAGTTATCCTCATGTGGGCCATAGCTATCGAGAAGCGTAGGCAATCACATGCGATCTTGCATGAGTATGCAACCTAGTCCTTGTCGTGAGGCGTCGCAATAGATAATAAAGTCCTTAGAAATCTGGTGGAACAAATGCAGGGAGCAGATGTCGGGCGTCTTTTCAGTTCTGAAAGCTGAACTTCGCCTTTATGGCGTCCATTGAACCTTTTATCTTTCTTGAGGAGTTCGGTTAGAGGTTTAGCAACTTTAGAAATTCTCGGCAGCGGCGGCAATAGCTCGCTAAACGAGAAACTCGAACTTGCTTGACCGATTCAGGTGGAGTCAATCAGGGCGGCTTGAACTTCGCTCGGGATTGACAGCAATGCCCTTACGGAGATTACATGTCCTAGATAGGTCACTTGGTAACCAAATTCACTTAGAGAATTTGGCATAAAGGCGGTGCTCTCGAAGTTTCATCAATACTAGCCTTAGATGTTGGCATGTTCTTCCTCATTCTTGGAGTAGATGAGTATATCATCGAGGTATACCACGACGAATTTATCCAAATACTCCATGAAGATTGAGTTCATTAACCGAGAGAAGGTGGCTGGAGCATTGGTTAATCCGAAGGACATGACGGTGTACTCGTCTTGGCCATAACGAGTAACAAAGGCCGTTTAGGAATGTCCCGTTCTTGATTTTGATTTGATGGTAGCCCAACCTCAAATCCATCTTGGAAAGGCGAGGATCCAGCGAGCTGATCATACGGATCGTTGATCTGAGGAAGCGGATACTTGTTCTTGATAGTGACCAAATTGACGGTCGGTAATCTACAACCATCCGATCCGTACCATCCTTCTTCTTGACGAAGAGGGCGGGGCAAGCCCATGGAGATGAACTAGGACGGATGAAACCTTTTGCAAGGACTCATCGAGTTGTTTCTTAAGTTCAGCTAGTTCTAGGGGTGCCATCTTATAAGGTCTTCTAGAGATTGGGGCGGTTCGGGAACAAGATCTATCACGAACTTCGACATCCTGTCGGGTGGAACACTGGCAGTTCCTCGGAAAAACATCCGGAAATCACGGACTACGGAATATCTTGAGGTGCGGAAGGGGTTGGCATTTAAGGAGTAAAGTGGCGCTTAGACACTCGGGTTAAAACATTCCTTGTCTTGCCGAAGGATGGGTAAGTTGAACAGTTCTAGTAGAGCAATCAATCTTAGCATAATGGGCTGACATCAGTCCATACCCAAGATGATGTTTATGTCAGGGACTTAAGAGCTATTAGAGATGCAAGAAAGACTAATATGTCGACAAAATTTCATTCCATGACTTATTCTAGAGGTTTGCCATCTAGAACCAGGAGTTTAATTTCCATGGAGGTAGGCATGTCACGAGAATGTGGTGTTGTGCAATCGAGCATAGCTCTCGAAATAAATGAATGAGATGCTCGATATCAAAAAGAACGGTTGCGGATGGCAATTAACAAGCGTGCCGAGGGCGGCGTTGGGATCCTCATAGGTCTCTTCAGCGAAACATAATTGACATGGCCACGGCGGTGGCAACTGGTTTAACATAGGGCACCTTTCCTGCTGGCTTGCAGCGGACCAACAGACTTTCAACTTGATTGGGGTTGTTAGGGACACTCTCGGATATAGTGGCCCGTCTCTCCACACTTGAAGCAAGTTATCACATTTGGGCGTGGAGCAGCATTAGCGATGGGGCCTCCATAAGTCTTGGGTGGAAAATCTGCTGGTTGGGGCGGCGCCTCGAAGGATGGCCTCGGGGTGAACACAGGTGGTAGAGCAGTATTTGGAACCCAAACCCGGCGCCACGGATCGAGGCGGATGGCGATCGAGTCACGGATGTGCTTGCGTGAAGCCTCAAAATCAGATCTGTCCGGTTTGGTGACGATAGCCTTATTGACTAACCGGAAAGAGGTACACTCATGCGAGCGAAGATCTCGGCGTAGCTTCGAGGCTAAGTCCCTTGCGGAACCTTGCACTTCTTGGCATCGGTGGAAACTTCTTGGGGAGCATAACGTGCTAACCTCCCAAATTCACGGCTGTAGGCATCCTTTGTCGGCCTACCTTGGGTGAAACTGCAGAATTCCTCACGTTTGCGGTCCATAAGACCTTACGGAATATGATGCTCACGGAGGCGGCACTGAATTCAGCCCAAGTTGTAACTTGTCCAACGGACGCATAGCCTCATAATTCTCCCACGAGAGGCTAGCGGGGCCTTCAAGATGATAAGCGGCAAAGGTAACCTTGTCGGCCTCAGCCACGTTAGCGGAGCGCAGCTTGTGGTGGATCTTTGGAGCCAATCATCGCGTCGAGAGGCTCGGCGGAATATTTGAATTTTGGGGATACAGCTTGGCGAAGTCGTTGAGTGAAACCACATCGTTTCTTGGCTGGCGTGCGGTGTTTTGTTCAATCCGCTCCGATGGCGGTTGGTTTCACGCTTATTGCGTTCTGCTTCGGCATCACCTCGGCCAAAGATGGCGGTTGCGGCAGATTCACATTTACGGCTGCTTGGCTTCTCCTGCTCGGAACAGCGGGGAGTGTTGCAGTGTTGACCATCACAGGAGACAAAGCAAAGGTTTAAACCAGGATGGCAGAATTTAACAAGGAAGTGCGGAAGGTAATGGATAGCATGGAATGCAAAGATGTTCATCCGTATGACATGGTATTATAAAACTGCCATATATATATATACCAGCGGTCATACACACCATTCATAGTTTAGTACAAGCTGTGGAGTACAACTATAAGGAAAGGCGTTACATCTCATGGAAGCATTCCAACTCCTATACATTATTTTCTACACTTAGGAGCGATACACACTAAGTCGTATTCCACGAGTCACATGAGGGCGGTGGAAACACAACTATTACCATACTAGGAATACTACTACTATCTCGGGCAGCTCCATAGTAGTCCTCATAGAAATCACCACCCAAGCACAGAAGTGGAACATGATCGTCCGGAAGCAGACAATCCTGTGGGGCTGTGGACCATAAGGACTCGGATGTGGCCGTGGTCCAACAAGCGGTGGCGGGCAGAGGCCCACGAGGAGGAGTGATGCCTCCAACCTCACGCCACTCCATAAAGTCTGGCAGACTCGCCCGCACAGGGTACAAGTCCCTCATGTCCATATATCCGGCTTGCACGGCAGGTGCAAACCTAGTCAGAGTAGCCAGTGGTCAGAACGGGCATTAAAAGCTCCATCATGAGGCCGGTTCTCACGGTCCTTGTCCTCCGACATCTCGGTAGTAGTGCGAAGGTGAGTCCTCATGGGATGCATCGCTGTACAAACCACTGAAGGTAGCCATGCGCCCGAGGAGGATCTTGGCATGTAGCGAAAATCAGTGTTGCCCGGCAAAGCAGTTCGGCGAATAATAGTCATCATGGAATAGGCTGCATCTTGCACGGACATTCCAATAGTGATTCGAGCCCATAGGAGCAGTGAAGTGGCTCGATAGCTCCGGGATAAGATGGATAAATCCGGACCGTGCATAGGTATTGGCTTTGATTGAAATCCTAAACTGCTCCTCGGCGGTATATTCAGGATACCATCGATAACCAGACTCAATCATCACCCGAACCAACATTGCCGTGTGACCACACATCAATGCAACGAATCGACGAACCACTTGGTTACGGGGACGGGTGGCCATCTGAAAGCACAGCCACAATGCAAAGACATTAGAATTTCTAGGGAAAATCAGGCAGCATAACATCTGTAAATGCTCAAAATCAGATTTGAGACATTCAAAATCAGATTGCAAAACCACTCAACAACATCATATCAAGGTTACGGTTCAATTGATAGCATACTAAAATTTAGTAGCCTTGAGGCGAGGATGTAACCAACAATCCTATAAGTTACTACGGATTAGTAACACGTGAACACGATAGAGAAGAGAGCCTAGTCCTAAACCCGTCGAATGAGAGAGGATGACTCGGATCGGAGGGCATAAGGTAAAGGTAAAAAGAGCCTTCGTTCCCTCCACA